>JAGFNQ010000295.1:372235-635402 GCA_024364735.1 Boesenbergia rotunda | reverse complement strand
AATGATGGATTATGTGTCATTACTAGTATTCAGCTTGATCACAATCATGCATTAAGTCTAAATAAATCAAGACATTTTAGATGTAATAAAGTGTTAGATTCTCAAACTAAGAGAAAATTAGAGTTTAATGATCAAGCAGGAATAACTTTGAGTAAGAGTTTCCAATCATTTGTTGTTGAAGCTGGTGGCTATGAAAATTTATCATTTAATGAGAGGAAGTGTAGAAATTATGTGGCTGAAGCACGGAGATTAAGGCTTGGGAATGGTGATGCAGAAGCCTTGAATAATTACTTTTGTCGTATGCAAAGTAGAAATTCAAATTTTTTTTATGTGATTGACGTAGATGAAGATTCTCGCATAAGAAATATATTTTGGGCTAATGCTAGATGTAGAGCCGCATGTGATTCTTTTTCTGATGTTGTTACATTTGATACTACATATCTCACCAATAGTTATGATATGTCATTTGCTCCGTTTGTTGGAGTAAATCATCATGGTGAATCTATATTACTTGGTTGTGGTTTGATATCCAAAGAAGATTCTGAAACTTTTATTTGGTTATTTAAATCATGGTTGACATGCATAAGAGGACGAGCTCCGCGAGCTATTATTACGGATCAATGCAAAGCTATGGAAATTGCAATTCTTGAGGTATTTCCAGACTCTCATCATCGTTTATGTCTTTGGCATATTATGAAAAAAATTCCAGCAAAGTTTAGTAGTCATGCCAACTATAAAGTCATAAAGAGAAGATTGAAGAATATTGTTTACAATTCTTTGACATCTGAAGAATGTGATAGCAATTGGAAAAAATTGAGTGAAGAATTTAACTTAGAGAAAAATGATTGGTTGAATTCTTTATATGAAATTCGTCATAAGTGGATGCCTGTGTATGTGAAAGATAAATTTTGGGCAGGGATGTCGACGAGTCAAAGAAGTGAGAGTATGAATGCATTTTTTGATGATTATGTTCATTCGAAAACTACTTTGAAACAGTTTGTTGAACAATATGACAATGTTTTAAAAAGCAAGATTGAAAAGGAAGAAAATTCTGATTTTGCGTCTTTCAATTCAATCATCCCGGTTATTAGTGGCAATCCAATTGAAAAACAGTTTCAAAGTATTTACACTAACAAGATATTCAAGTTGTTTCAAGATGAAATGCGAGGTTTGATGTTTTGTAACACTTCATTTGTGAAGCAAGAAGGGTCAACACTTTTTTTTGAGGTGATAGAAACTGTATATGGAAAAGAGGGAGCTACTCCAAAAGAAGTTTCCTTTTGGGTAGAATATAGTGAGTTACTGCGTCAGATGAAGTGTTTGTGTCGTCTCTTTGAGTTTCGTGGAATTGTGTGTAGACATTTGATGTCTGTTCTGGTGAAAAGAAATGTCACTATACTTCCAAAAAAATATATTTTGGAACGATGGCGCAAGGACATTAAACGGGGATATCAAGGAATTACCAATATTTATGATGATATTTGTCATCATGCAGAGGAAAGACGAAAATATAATAATCTTCAACCATTATTACAGGAAGTGGGACAGCTTGGGTCAAAAAATGATGAGAGGTGTTTTGTTTTAACAGGAATATTGAAAGAAGCAAAAAAAAAAAAGGATTATGGATATAACTATTAATGATTCATTGGATGGTCATCAGGAGAGTAACATAATACATGAGGAATCAAGAAATGAGAAAAAAAAGTTTCACAGTCCACTGAAAGTAAGATCTCGTGGGCGTCCACCGACGAAAAGAAAGCAATCCAAAATTGAACAAATTGTGAAAAAGACAAAGGCAAAGTCTCAGAAAAAGGTATGGTTATAAGATTGTTATTTGGTGCAATTTGTTAACATTGAACACAAGTACAATTGATGGTGCAATTTGTTATTTGGTGCATTTTACTTCTGCTCTTCACAATTAACTGCTCCCATTGGTTAAATCAATTTGTTACCTTCTCATGTTTAATTGCAAACATTTTTATTGGTTGATCACGCTTGACAAGTTCAAATTCTCCTTTTAGTACATAATTGAATTAACCTTGTGTTTTAATCTTATTTGTATTTTATCATGGTACTTCATCCAGAAATTCAAATATCAACTGTTACAATTTGACTATTGGGATACAACATGCTTTAGTGTTCTTTGTTGATCTGGATACTTAGGGTAAGTATATATATGGTCATGCATAGGTGTAATTTGAAGTCGAAAAAGATTTGCTAAAATTTTATATTATGTGAGTGGTGATCACTTGTTACGCTACAAAGATTGTTATTTGTTATATAGATAGATTTACTTTTGTTATTTGTTAACATTGAACATAAGATTGTTATTTGGTGCAATTTGTTAACATTGAATTGTATGTACATCTATCTATAGGGTTCTACAATTGATAGAGAGCAAGATGAGTTATCAAATTTGAATTCTCCAAGTATGATCGATGATCAATCCAGTCAAAATGTAAGTTAGACGCATGGAATGATTTTATATTTTATTTGCATTATGTTCATTATGAATGACCATAATTGTTATTAATCTTCTCTTTTTTATGGGTATGTTGTGTTGGGACCGGGTGCATGTTGACAAGGATACGGGTTCGTAAAATTTTAAATTTTTACGTGCAGCGGAAGAATTAGCATAAAATAATTTCTTAAATTATTTTAACCACGTATCTAGCATGCAACCTTATGATGTGTGGACATGATCATAAATTAAAACTTTGCGGAAAAGTAAACTAATTTACTTAGTACCTCGCGTAACTCGAAGTAAGGGACGAGATCCAACCGTAGCGTCCCTTGGAAGCTTCGCCTCTATTCGCGTCCACGCCGAGTTCTCTTCGGGATGACTTCGCAAAGCCACGAGTTTTGTGCCGACGAGAACTACTAGATTCTCTAAAGGCACAACTAGAAGATCAAGAGAGAAGAAAGGAAACTAACCACCAAGTAACGGAATCAAAATTCCGGGAAGGAAGGAGATGCGACCCGCTTCTTCTTCTTCTTCTTTGGCTCCTTCTTGGTGATGGTTGCTTGCGCCGGCCCTAGGAGGAGGAGGCGCCGGCCCTAGGTGGAGTAGCTTGGGTGCCGACCCTAGGAGGAGGGGATGTGGGCGTCGGCCCTAAGGGGAAGGGAGAGATTAAGAGAGAGAGGGAGAGAATTAATCTCTTGATTACTCAATTGGGAATTCAAGGCTTGCCTTTGGTTCCTTTATATAGTAGCATCTCCCTTGCCAAGTCTCTCTTTAACGGAATTTTTTTTCATAAGAAATTTATCCCATAAATTTTCTTATGAATTATTCCGTTTAAACCAAGTTTTATTATAACTAACTTTATAATAAAACAAATACATCTCTCCTTTTATTATGAAATAAATTTTACAAGAAATTTATAAACTTTCTTATTATGGAAAAATCAATTCATAATTGATTTTATAAAATTAAAATAAACCATTCCATGGATCATTTTAATTTCCATAAAAGAATAAATTTCTATAAATTTATTTATATAAATTTCTTTACACAAATTTATTTATCCATAATTTATAAAACAAATCGTGCTAGATTTATTTTATTAATTAAACCAATTAAATTGGTTTCTCCCCCATGTTGTGGCCGGCCAAACCAAAGGGGGTTGGCACCCTCTTTGGCCGGCCAAACCAAGACGAACCGATCGCGAATTAAACTCATTTAATTCGCCCAATAAGCCTTCAAAAGACTTAGCCATTTTAAGTTTCCGTTGCGCCTCTGATTAACTCAGATTCGACTTATTTCTCTTGATCGAAAAATCTAATTTTCAACTCGTTTTAAATCCCTCGGATTACTCGTAGTGCATGTGACTAAATAGGCTTTCGATTTATGTTGGTCGTCTATAATCAACTAATTATAGAATGATCATGAGTGGCACCTAGTAGTACATCATGACTGTTGGGGACGAGATGGCTAGAGAGGGGGGGGTGAATCTAGCCGGACACAAAGATCGCTTTCTTTTCAAGTTACTGCACTTAAATGTTAGCAGCGGAAGACAAGATGCAGAAACAGAAATGAAGAACAGAAATCAACACAAAATGAGCAAACCAGTAGACACAGCGATATACAAGGTTCGGGGATAACTTGCCCCTACTCCTTGGCGTGCCCGTAAGGTGGGCGATCCCTTGATCGTCGGCAGATCAAGCCCCGGTGAACCCGGATAAGATAGAGCCTCCTTCTCGGTGGAGAAACCTCTCCACAGATCTCACGGATGATATAATTTGAGTACAGGAGATCTCACAAGAAGGAACACTCACAAAGCTCTCACAGGAATGCAACAAGATCGCTTAAGCACAAAGCAACAGAGAGCACGAACACAGCCCAGCCAAACTTCCCAAGTTTCTGTCTTGTTCGCCACCGCTCCTCTACTTCCAGCTTCGTCACCTAAGCTCTGCTCACCATCACAAGCTTCATTAGCATCCACTGAGCCAGCCTGAACCCACTGACCTCCCTGAGCACTCAGTCCACTGAAGACCTCCTCTCCAGCTGAGCCTCCGTCAGTCGCCAGCTGCGTCAGTCGCCAGCTGCGTCAGTTGCCCGTTGAAACCTGAGAATGAGAAACAGCCAAACCTGCTCAACGGAAAGCCTCCCATTGACCCTCCTTGAGTGTTTGAATCACCTGCTATCACCTGCACACTTCAACAGAGGCTTAGCAATGCATATCAAAACATATCAGCAGTGTATCAGAGAATCGGCAGTGAAAACAGACTTCTGACAGCATATTTGAATTAAAGTTCTGCGCCTGATCGGTCCCCAGACCGATCAGGGAGGAGCCTGATCGGTCACCAGACCGATCCAGCAGTTTCTGCACACTCCTGATTGGTCCCCAGACCAATCAGGCTCCTGCCTGATCGGTCACTAGACCAATTAGGCTCCAGCCTGATCGGTCACCAGACCAATCAGGCTTGAGTGAACAGTGATTCTTTAATCAAATCCAAAGTCTCTGATCGGTCACCAGACCATTCTGGACCTGATTAGCAAGGGAACTCAACTCACTGTTCGCTCCCTGATCGGTCACCAGACCGATCAGGAGCTGTGCAGTGAGTGAAACACACACTCCCTGATCGGTCACCAGACCGATCAGACATCGCTGGATCGGTCACCAGACCGATCCACGAAGGAGCAGCGTGTCAACTCCCTGATCGGTCACCAGACCGATCCAGGGACGCAGACCTAGCCTTCCAAGCTAGGATTTCATTCACCTTAGCCCTCCAAGCTAAGGATTTTTCAATCTAACTCTCCAAGTTTGGAATTTGCACCTAACCCTCCAAGTTAGGACTTTTCACCTAGCCCTCCAAGCTAGGACTTTTCACCTAGCCCTCCAAGCTAGGACTTTTCACCCAACCCCTCCGAGTCAGACCCTCATCCAACCTAGCCCTCCAAGCTAGGCACCTGACCCTCCAAGCCAGGACTTTTCACCTAACCCTCCAGTTGGGACTTTTCACCTAACCCTCCAAGTTAGGACTTTTCACCTAGCCCTCCAAGCTAGGACTTTTCACCCAACCTTCCGAGTTAGGACTTTTCCACACCTGGCTTCACTCACCAGGACCCGGCTTCACTCACCGGGATTTCCAACACCTGGCTTCACTCACCAGGACCCGGCTTCACTCACCGAGATTTCCAACACCTGGCTTCACTCACCAGGACCCGGCTTCACTCACCGGGATACCCGGCTTCACTCACCAGGACCCGGCTTCACTCACCGGGATTTCCAACACCTGGCTTCACTCACCAGGACCCGGCTTCACTCACCGGGATTTCAACCTAGCTTCACAAGCTAGGACCTGGCTTCACTCACCAGGGTTTCATGCCCAGTCCCCGACCAGGACTTTAACCCAAATTCGCTCAACCAAACTTAAATCATTGTCAAACACCAAAACAACAACCGGGCCAGACTGCATCAACAATGACCCCCAATTAATCGAAAGATCAACGGTTGACCTCAGAAGTAATTCTGAAACCCTTCAGCAGCTCTAATGAATCGTGCCACATTCCCTTCACCATCCTATACCCACTTGGTTCAGGACATGGTCTGTTTGTGTCAGTCCCCACTAGACTGACTACGTCACACCTAGCCCAAGTAGTGTCTTTCTCGTCCTTTGGATTTCTAATTACTCTCATGTATTTAAGAGACTCATACTCTAAACATGATATGCTCTGGCCAGAGGCTTTGAGTAACAATCCGACGATGGACCTGGGTATACATCTCCTCGCAAGGAGTGGTGAATCCTTTGTAGGCTGTTCAAACATCTTCGTGCACTTCGGCTTATACCCAATCATCCTGGGTCCACACCTTCTTGGAGATGCTTGCTTAAGATGTTAAAGTATAAGTCTCCATGACCAAGATGACTTGAACACCGCAAGTCAAAGGAACATCGCACTTAAGCTGCAGTAAGAACTTCATTGACATATCTATATAGATTACCATATGAAGTTTTACAGCTAGTCACTCCAATGAACTAGTTCCCTTAACTAGCATCCATGTTTATCTCCGGACATCCCAATGTCACCGGCCAGTTAGAATCAGCTGATTAGAGAATAACCCATGCTAGTCTCAACAGAATTGATAGTGTCCGTTTTTATCAATTCATCGACTAGGGATATTTTCAATACTTCACAATTGCACATGTAGAGATAATCACTAGTTGTGATCCCATCACAAATTCTCTTATGCTGTGAATTGTATTGCGGACATTCAGTAAATGAGTTTAAGATCCCAATCAAATACACAAACATGTATACTTAAATAGTGAATTATCATTTATTAAAATGAATGTTTACAATCATAAGGCGATTGCCTTAGGACACTTCTCTCATATCACTAACATGTTGTAGTTGAAAAAGTTGCAAATTACGATGATGTCAATTGTACCCAAAGATCAGAGTGACCCAATAAATATGCACTAAGTATGTAATTTCTTTGAAACCTTTACACATGTGTTCTTAGAATTATGTGATCATCCTAGATAAGTCTTTAATAGCATCTTCGAATTGTAATTTGTTGCTTACCTGCATTCCATTTTCTTATAGGATTATGGTGAAAAATCTGAGGGTCTGCATCTTCAAATCATTGTAGATGAAGTTGGCATGAAGTTGATTGGTTGTGTTGTTTCGTCTTTAGTTTCGTGCTGGAAGTTTTTTGGTTGTGCTGTTATAAGCATTTGCAGATGATTGGTTGTGCTTGGGAACTGATGCAGATGCAGATGATTGGTTGTGCTGTTATAAGTTTTTTGGTTGCCAAACTGATGTAGATGCTTGAGAAAAAAGTAGTTAGTTAAAGTATTAACAAGAGCATACTAACTCAGACAACATTAAGTAGTAGTTTGATGCAATCGCTGAATGATTGTTGTGTAAAGCAAACTACCTTTTTGGAAGAAATTGCAAGCAAATTTGTTTCTTGACTTTTCCAACTGAGTCGTGTGTGCATTAATGTCTATTATCACCTTTGTTTTCTAATGAGAATCTTAAATTTGTATTCTTCAGCTTTATTAAAACTGGCTAGATTGCATTTCTGTTTGTAATATAGTAGGTACCCTTTCACAGCCTGTCTTTCAACATTAGGGGAATTTTCCTATCAATCGGAGAATTTACTTGTAGATTTCTTCTGAAGACATAATATGGGTAGATGATTATGATGACCCAGGTACTTTTCATCAGTCTAGTCAAGGTTTACCTACTCAAGGGGTTAAGAAGACCACAGGCCACAGTATGTACTTGGTGTAGGAAGACGTTTTCTGAACAATCAGAAAGATTATTCTGTTGGTGCAGTTTGCACTAACGGTCAAACTCGGGTTTTGATGTATGACAAAGTGGTTAAAGTTAGGGTTGTATGTGTTTAACCTCTTTACCAAGTGTGCAGGGTTGAAAGACTTAGGACCAGACACCAGGCTGAAGTCCAGGATGGTTGAGTCCTGGCGGGAAGTCCAGTTGGGTCCGCGGGACCTGACAACTGGCTGAAGACCAAGTTGGTTGAGACTTGGCAGGAAGACCAAGGTGGTTGAGCCTTGGCAGGAAGTCCTGGTAGGGTCAAGAAGTCAAGTAGAGCTGCAAAATGGGTAAGTAAGGTAAGTCACTGGAGGAGCGACCCAGTGAGGACGAGTCCAATCTTGGACTTTAGGCGCGGTCCAACTTAGACCCATTTAGGTGATCTAAGTTGAGTCCTGGTTAGATCCTGGTCTGGGAGACAGGATCTAATTAACTTAGAATTATATCTTATTATTTGCTGTTTTGGACTATATTTGCTGTTTTGGACTAACCCTGGATGCAGAACCGAAGGACTGTGTTTCTGCAGCTCAGAGAGCCTCAAAGGAGTGAGGCCGTAGCTGAGCAGGGCGCCCCGGATGTGTCGGGCGCCCCAGAGTCAACCCAAAGTCAGCGGAGAGGTAAACGCCCCGACAGCAGCGCTATTCGGGGCGCCCCGCTTGAATCGGGCGCCCCCTGTGCCACCTCACTGACCAGCTGCCGAAGCTCACCCTCGCGAAGCCAGAAGATGGGATTTTGACCGGTCAATCGGGCGCCCCGCGCGCGTCGGGCGCCCCAGTCAAAAGCAATCCCGAAGTAGACGAGATTAGCTTTGACCGGAGCATCGCCGGATCGACAGCCACGTGGGGGGCGCCCCGAGCATGTCGGGCGCCCCCTGCCCTATATAAAGAGGGCCTCGACCCTCTTCAAAGTACACACTTCTTCCAAAAGCTTTCAAGTTCTTCTACGCTCGCGCCTTGCTCCGGAAACGCTACACTTCGAGCCGACGACGTCCTGCTGCCCCGAAAGAGTCGACCTACTCCGGACGTCGGTAAAAAGTTAATTTTTTCAATATATATATTGTTGCACTTAATTACTTGAAAGTGTGGGGTTGTCACACTTTCAATTCATTTGTACTCGCCTGCTCTATCGGGGTTGACCGATAGAGAGTTTTAGTGGATTGCCCAACGGGAAGGTCCGAGGGACCTGGGCCTTCGAGTAGGAGTCGACGAAGGCTCCGAACGAAGTAAAAATCGTTCGTGTTTTTGTGTTCATCTTTCGTTTCTTTCATTTCCGCTGTGCACGCTATTTAAAGCACTCTGATTTAATTTTTTTTAAAAGTCACGTGATTCACCCCCCCTCTCACGTGCATCGATCCTACATATTCTGCATCCCAAAATGGAATTGACATGAATAACATCAGTGATATACAAGGAATTGACACTGACATCAGTGATATAGAAGGAAGTATGTATTTTGACAAACTAGTGGATGCCATTGATTTTACCAAGAAAAATATGTCGATAATTTTTTGTTTGTTATGATGTGAATCCCAGGTAGAGAGGCTTCTTAGTGCAAGTAATCCTGATCTTATTGTAATCCTTGTGTGCCTGAACTTTCTTAGTTTGAAATTTATCCCTTTTTACACGGAAGGGGCTTCAAGTAGTTAAGTACATTAAGTGAATGCAATCTTGTACTAGATCTTATTGTAATGCAGCTTATGGTGAAATTGTATTGAATTTGCAGACAAGGCTAATCATCCATTAACTCATTGCCTAACTATGGACCAAGATCGAGAAAGGAGGAATAAATAGTATGGCAAGGAAAATGGCCTTGCTGTCAAAGAAAGGGAAGGCATTGTGGGCAATGAAATGGTCACTGATATTTCTTGAGGTCGCCGGTAGTAAGGGCACTCGACAACATTAAAGTATCGTAACAAGGCAAACAAAACATTAAAGCATCGTAACAAGAGAAACAAATAGGAAATTAAACTATTTTTAAATTAAAATTTTCTTCATCAAAATTCTACTGGAGAAGAACTACGACAACAACCAAGAATAATATAATTTCATCATCCTTGCATAGCAAATGAATATTTCTCAACCAAAAATAAAATTGAGAAGACACATTAAAATGCTAAACACTTCATTCATTACTTAAATACTTAATAACTTACATCAACCACCTCAGAATCATCACAATCCAAGTAAATACAACTATAACAATAGCAAGTTTAAACTTCCTATTAAGTAAACATATTTCATCACTCAACGTCATAGTAACAGAATTGTTAACATCCTCCAAGAGATCATTACAATCAACTGCACCCTCGTAACTATTAGATTTCTTCAATTCACTAATCTCCATATGTAACTTCTTATTTTCCCTCTTCATATCATTAATAATTGTCTTACTTCTCTCTGAAAATTCTGGATCATGCCATAAGAAGAAACCACATCCCATTTCCTGAATATAGAATAATCTTAATAAAAACCCAATAATTAAAAAACATATAAATACAATTGATTTGGAAATTAAACAATTTTATATATACTTACTCTAAAATTTGGACATGAAAAAAATCGTCTTCCTGGATTTGTTTCCTTCCATGATGTCCAAAGAGTAGCTCTTAACCCGCAATAGTATAATATATGAGGAGTTTCACCTTGTACATCATTTGTGCGTCTTCGAGTACTGAAAGAAGTTCCTGATGAAGAGCTGGCTGCCATGAATATTTGTTCCTTTGTTCTATGATTTTTTTAGGTTAAAAGAGTAGAACTTTGATAAAAAGAGAGAGAACTTTGATCACAACCTGCAGATTGAACAACTTAAAGTTAGCAATCACAAGCAAACAAGTTAGCAATCGCAACCTGCCAGTATGGTTAACCACAAAAAAATCCAAGAAGAATGCAATCGCAATTAAGAACCATCGAGTGGCATATACATTTAACTTACATCAATAGATGATGCAATTCCCTCGCTCGTGCAAATGAACAGGATCAAAAAGATTTTGGAGTTCTTAAACACTTCACAAATAAAAAGCTAGAAATAATCGATGTTAATAGATGTTAATATAAAAAAGCTAGAAATAATACAGTTCACAAATGAACACAATGTTAATCGATGTTAATAGAGATTTTCATTCCTTTAGAAGATCAATAATACAGTTCACAAATAAAAAGCTAGAAATAATATAGTTCAGAAATATACTTTAGAAGATAAATCCTAGATGATGGCAGAATCAATCCTTTAGAAGAATCAAAGGCGATGAAAAAGATGAGGAAGAGATTGAGATGATATCTACTATCAGTTGAAGTCGGATGAAGTGAATCCAACACGATGCAGTGCTTCGATCTTGAAGGGGCGCTCTTTCTCCGCTGCGATCGCTGCCCTGTGACCCTCTGTCGAGTACTTGAGGGTAGAACACAGTTTAGGGCTTCGAGGAGTGTAGAGAGAAGGCGGTGTCTTCACGGCTTCGAGGAGCGTAGAGAGAAGGCGGCGTCTTCAGTCTTCACGGCGTAGAGAGAAGGCGGAGGGGGACGACGTGGATCGCGTCTTCACGGCTTCAACACGGCTTCGAGGAGCGTAGAGAGAAGCGAGAAGCAAGCGAGGAGCGTAGAGAGAAGTGTAGATCGCGTCTTCACGGCTTCGAGGTGCGTCGCTAGGGTTTGAGGTTGGGGGGAGGGGGCGATGTGGGAAGGCGGGGGAAATTTTCGGCAAAGTTCGCTGAAGCAGGGAGAAAAATGAGAAGCAAGCTGGTGGAATCAACTTTGACCAGGCTCTTCTCTCTCACTTGTTTTTTTTTAATTTTTTTTTGCCACATCAGCATGCTGACTCGTTCGTGATGAGTTTCGCGCATATCATTCGTTGCGCATATCATTTCTCTAATTTTAATTTGAAGTGATTTTGATGTTCTAAGATTATTAATTTTGATCAAAACTCGTTTATAATCATAGACACCTCAGAAATACTTAAATCAAATTTATTGTATTTCTTACAATACATCATCTTGAGTATGATTATGCCCTTAGATAAGTTTTTAAAATTATCATAATTTTGAAATACTTTGAGTTGTATAATGATTCTAGTAGTCAGGTAATGAGTTATGAATAATTGACTATAAATCACAAATCGAATGATCCTATCAAGGTGCAGCAAGGCAGGCATGCAAGTGAGATGTTGGCGAAGTTGACTGCAAGAAGACTAATGCGTGCAGTTGAGATGTCGGCAAAGTTGACCGCAAGAAGACTAAGGCGTGGAGTTGAGATGTCGGCAAAGTTGACCGCAAGAAGACTAACCCTCTAGGTTGGTGAAGATGTTGAGCAACGGCGGATCTCTTTCTTCAAGAACTATGTAAAATTCACAGGGAGAATGTTAGAGGCAGGCTATGGAGTCCCTTTTACCTCAAGTATCATCTCCTATGACTTCCACGGAGATGTCATGTCGTCGTAAATGCAGCTGTCCCTTCGATATATCTTCTTGTCAAAGTATAATTCCTCTGATAGAGCATAATTATTATCCAATTTTGAAGCACATCTAATAGAGATTCACTAGTGATCGAGACAGATTTGGGCTGGGCCTTTTAGCAATGCTGGGCCTCTAATGAAGAACCCTGGCAGGCCGATGGGTTAACGGGGCAGTGGGTTGTTGAGCCATATGTCCTCCACTAGGTCCAGTTAACTCACCCATGGCCGAATCCGCTGGGGCTGGCCTGCCAAATCCCTCCATCTGAGAGATTATCTCCTTTTCCGGGAGAGAACGAGGTCCGGTCTGGCCACGTTCTCACATCACGTCCGACCGAACATGCTATCTGATAGACTGCATCCAATCTCCCGCCACACTGAACTCAACGACAACCTACCTATGTCCCCTAGAAGAGACAAGACAGCCGGGGAGGGGGGAATACTAATTCTAGTCAACTCATTCAGTTTGCTCGCCTCGCCCGACTGTCTAGGATGGCCAATCGGCTGACCCTAATCTGCCAGCTCGGTCGTCTTTTCAAGGAGCGCGTCCACTCGGCTTTTCCATCAAGGCGTCCTCCAAACTCTCGTTCAGATCTTCTCTCTCAAAAAAGCTTCTGTCTTGTCTATCTCGTTCCTCAACGACGGTCGACGAGTTGTCCGATCGGTTATCGGACACCACCGGCGGCCTTCGGCCGTCGTCCTGAACAAAACTATATTCTAAGGGTACAGTGAATCCGTCGGGATCACCACAATTGCGATCTCGCCGGATTCACCGTCGAATCCGACGAAATTGTAATTGCAGCGATTCCGATCGATTCACCGTTCTTCTAGGATATTATTTGATTCGGTACGCGATCAAAATTCATTGATGATGTCTGATCGACGATCAGACGACTCGTCGGCCATCACCATGGGAATGGGCCAGACGGGACAGACACCTTTTTAGACTAAAGGATCCCAATCGCCTCCTTGGGGCTCTAGAATTTACCTCTTTTACATCCACGTCAGCCGAGGATTTCCTCCGTCGGAGGGCCTACATCTGACCAGATCACCGAACATAATAAATTTAGGAGTCGATCAATAATAACTTGAGTACTATATATCAGTTTATTATTCATAACTAAAAGTATAGTGTGTTTTAATAAATATAAAATTTGATATATATTTTAAATATTACAGAAAGTTAGGTGCAATCATTCAGTCAATTATTATAATAATTCAAAGTCTTCGAAGTCAGTCGTTGTAAATTGCTATAATTCAAAGTCTTCTAAGAGTCAAAGTCAACTAGTGCAGGATGTGCCCTACAGAATGGACTGATAATTTATATGTAAATGTGATTATCTTAAAGTGCAATCATTCAGTCAATTATTATAATAATTCTAAGTATAGTGTGTTTTAATAAATGTGATTATTATTATCTTAAGTGCAACTATTATAATCATTCTGAACAAATCACCGAACATAATAAATTTAGGAGTCGATCAATAATAACTTGAGTACTATATATCAGTTTATTATTCATAAATAAAAGTATAGTGTGTTTTAGTAAATATAAAATTTGATATATATTTTAAATATTACATAAAGTTAGGTGCGATCATTCAGTCAATTATTATAATAATTCAAAGTCTTCTAAGTCAGTCGTTGTAAATTGCTACAATTCAAAGTCTTCAAAGTCAACTAGTGCAGGATGTGCCTTATAGAATGGACTGATAATTTATATATAAATGTAATTATCTTAAAGTTTAAAGATTAAAATTTAACAAAACTAATGTGTCCGCTTTATCTATTTGCCAACATGATATCTAAGTTAAAAATCTTTATAAATTATTTATTTTGTATTGATTTTGAGATGGATAAACGAAGCGAACGAATAATCTGTTACTCTTAAATGTCCTTTTTCCCGTAGGGAGTCATTAAACATGAAGACGTAATAATAACGACGTCATTATTAATGATTGATATGTGAAAAGACAAATATGCAACATATCTTGACTTAGGGTTGACTGAAGAGGTGCTCATAATCAGATAATAGATGAATAAAATGATTTGATAAAATTTTTATCGACCATCCAAATAAATCGATAAGTATTCGTGATAGACGGTCTAGAAGTCTAAAATTTTAAGATTCATTTCTCATTTAGAAAAAAAATTCTTATAAAATACAACGTAATTATGGATCGAACTGAAAATATCTAAGATGACTATTAATCATTCTTCCATGGATCATAATCCCGGAGGCGAAGAGGTGATCAATCGAGCAAGGCACATCATAGCATCTGATAGCACAAGTAATGACCGATTATTTGGTTTTGCACAATAACCAATTTAAAGGAACTATTGAAACAGTGCTGGATTCTTAGACAAACATCTCATCAATTCAAATCTTAAATTAACAATAGGACATTGATAAGTGATGTATAAAACTCAAAAAAAAAAACACACACACACACACAATTAAATCTAATAAAATGCTTCAAATGTATCTAAACATCTAAAATTTTCACTCTAGTTTATGTTATAATTAGATAATTATACTAAATTATTGCCGCCTCAAAATATTAATTATTTTGAAAATATAATAAATTTTAAATATATTATAGTTTATACTTTAATGACTCATTCATAGTGTCCACATATTTCTCCCTATTTGTATATTATGTTAAATAAAAATCATTATTTTCTTAAATTTTTAGGACGATTACTAACCACGCCCACTAGATTAGTAAATTCCTTTAATCTTTTCCCCCAAAACTATTCTAATATGTGATAGAATTAGGCGCGAGGAGGTTCATAAGTTAACTTGCTCGATTCACTAATCTTGTACTAGACTAGGTTAGAATTTGATTCTCATCTAACTCACTAGAGTTATCCAACTAATTCTTTTTTAGTGGGATGATTAAAAAAAAAATTTATCATGAAAATTTTGACCATAATCATTGTCATTCTTTCATTCCACAAAGCAAAAATTCGTGTAAAGTGTCCCTTGGTCTTCGTTAGGTAATGGCCCAACTTGGATACTCACTAACTTGATTGATAAGACATTGATAATAAACTGCATGATTAAATAAATAAGCAAGTTTCTAAAATTACAGACGATAAATCCATTACATTGAAATACATCAAGCTTGATATAGTGGCAATAATGATTATATTGACCAGTTTTGATTAGTGAGATTTTAACTAATTGAGGAAAGATTAAAGAAAACAATCTTGCTAAAGAACAACTAAATTCTATCCAGGATTATAATAGGTCCATATTATTATCTGATCCCGGCCTTACTTACGGGTAGCTCACCCTCCTCAGCCAACTAGCTTGGCGCCATAAAGGTCTAGCAGAAGGGCCGACAAAGATCTCACCAGGGGAGTTCCTGAGCCAGGAAACCCCCGAGACGCTCGACGACCGACCCCGGGCAGAGTCGGCCGGGTTGATTCCGAACGTCTCCTAACACAGTCACCTAAACCCACACCCTGATCCGAACCTGGGTCGGGCAATCCAGTCGGACGCGTGGCGACCCATGCTCCCTCAGCATCCCATGGACCCGACAACTCGCAGAACTGAGAAAAAGTCAAACAGACATAGTCCAATAGACCCCCGACTCAAGGCGTACCCCGCGCCTCAACTCTCCCAGGCAGATGTGTGGCGGCCCACGCTCCCTACCATTATCTGACCCGATCCTCGATACTCGGACCAGTCTGTCGGTGCTCGGGCTACGGACTAGATCGTCCCTACGCCGCCCTATGTCATTACATCCGGGGTACGATCATGATGTCGGGTACTATACACCTTGCCCATTTATGACACCCCTCGCAGTTATCCCGCTGATTCAATACTTTCGTACTGCCCAAGCAGCCCGCGCCATGCCGCGGTACTTTCAGATGCTCTCATATGACCTGACAGGTACCACATCCCTGTCTCGTCGTCACGGACAAGGGTTGTCAACTCCCCCGGCTATATAGCCCTCCACTCCTCATTCCGCAGGTATGCACGCGAGCTCTCTCTCTCTTCCACCATATTTCCATTGGCTTCACTATATTTCCTGCGGATACTGACTTGACCGTCAGATTGCCTTGCCGAGGAAACTCCCCGGCGGATTTGCAAACGGTCACTGTTTTGCAGGCAGGAGCCAGGTCGGCGACGCCTCCAGGTCGACGGCGCCTCAGCCGTTCGTGCCGCTCGGGAGACCATCCCGCCCTTGGGACTTCCACCTTACTTCGCGACAGAATCAAATTTGGCGCTAGAAGGCGGGCACCCAGCCTGATCGGAAGTGTACGATGGAAGCGCCCAACCGGGTCGGGATGACCGTTACTCCCGAGAAGTACGAGCTCTTCTCAGCCACCTGGACTCGAGGAGCCCCACTGAGGCTGTCACGCGCTAATGGCCCAGCAATTCGGCCCCAGGAGCCTGCGACACCTAATCCCTCAGGAGGTCGGGGAAAGGTTGTTCCGCCGGAAGGAGACTCGACCCCCTCCCTCCCACCTGCGCACCGCAGTCAAACGCACAAGCCACGCGGCGGAGCCCGCACCGGTCGAAGCGTCTGTGTCTAGCCAAACGCACAAGCCACGCCTCGAGAAGGGAAAGGCCCCATTAGCCGCGCCACCGGCCGCTGGGGTGCACACCCCTTTCGCTTCATGGATCTTGGCGAATCTGGTGCCCAGGCATCTCAGATTCTTCACCACGCCTGAATACACTGGGGTCACCGACCCCGAAGAGCACTTCATGAAGTTTGAGAGTGTCGCTCTGCTACACAAATACCCTGAGGGCGTGAAGTGTCGAGCCTTCTTGACAACGCTCTCTAGATTCGCACAACAATGGTTCAGCTAGATACCCAACGGGTCGATCTCCAGTTTCGAAGAGCTTAGGAAGACATTCCTCCAGCACTTCGCTAGTAGCCGAAGGCATCACAGGACAAACATTAACTTGTTTGCCTTAAAGCAGGGCCCGAAGGAATCACTCCGGACCTACATTAAGAGATTCAATAGGGTAGCACTGGACGTGCCAACGGCCGCCCCAGAAGTTTTGATTAGCGCTTTCTCCCAGATTCAGTGAGGGAGATTTCTTTCGCTCGCTCATCCTGAAGCCCCCCAAAGACTTTGACAGCCTATTAGAAAATGCCGTCAAATACATCAATGTGAAAGAAGCACAGGCCGCGCGGAAGAAGGATTCAGCCAGCGCACTACTCCTGACTCTCGTGTAGTCTAACCGATCGCCGGGCGGGCCCATTCGCAGCCCCCGGGGGTCCGCTGACCGAACCAGAGTAGAGCATCGACAAGTGCAGCAAGTAGCTCAGGGATGTCTACCAACCCGCTGGAGGACCTACTGCACGCTCCATGACAACCACACTCACGACACGGAAGAGTGTCATCAGTGCAGACGGGGTCAAGCTCCCCAGACAGCTACACTAGAACGGAGAAGGCAAGCCTCCCTTGGGCAGGACCCGGGTCGAGAAGGTCGAAACCTCCCGCTAGCCGACGGAGGACCTGAACATTGGCCTCCGCTCGCTCGTGGCTTGTTCCCATCAGAGGAGCAAGTCGAGATAGAGGAGCAGTAGGCCAACCGACAAAACGCCATTAGAGGAGGAGTGCATATGATTTCAGGTGGGTTAGCTTGAGGAAGCTCTCGCCAAGCAGACTATTAGAACAAGTTGTACTCTATAAACTCACGGGAATAGTGGAAGATCCGCCTTCTCGTATAAATGGCAAAGTGTCCCAAACTCTCGTTCTCGGGAGTTATAACTGGGCATGCTTCCAAGACCCTCGGATCGGCACTCTGCCGGACGTGTGGCGACCTACGCTCTCTGAGATATCCCCGACCGAAAAGCCAAACTCTCGCACTCGCGAGTTATAAGTGGGCATGCTCCCACGACCCTCGGATCGGCACTCAGCCGGACGCGTGGCGACCCACGCTCCCTGAGATGTCCCGACCGAGAAGTCAGACTCTCGCTCTCGCGAGTTATAAATGGGCATGCTCCCACAACCCTCGGATCGGAACTCAGTCGGACGCGTGGCAACCCACGCTCCCTGAGATGTCCCGACCGAGAAGTCAGACTCTCGCTCTCGCGAGTTATAAGTGGGCATGCTCCCACAACCCTCGGATCGGACTCAGCCGGACACGTGGCGACCCACGCTCCCTGAGATGTCCACGACCGAGAAGCCAAACTCTTGCTCTCGCGAGTTATAAGTGGGCATGGTCCCACAACCCTCGGATCGGCACTCAGCCGGACGCATGATGACTCACGCTTCCTGAGATGTCCCCGACCGAGAAGCTAGACTCTCGCTCTCGCGAGTTATAAGTGGGCATGCTCCCACGACCCTCGGATCGGCACTCGCCGGACGCGTGGCGACCCACGCTCCCTGGGATGTCCCCGACCGAGAAGCCAGACTCTCGCTCTCGCAGTTATAAGTGGGCATGCTCCCACGACCCTCGGATCGGCACTCAGCCGGACGCGTGGCGACCCACGCTCCCTGAGATTCCCGATCGAGAAGCCAGACTCTGCTCTCGTAGTTAAGGTGGGCATGCTCCCACGACCCTCAGCACGGCTCCTAGTTGAATGCGCGGCGACCCACGCTCCCTGAGATGTCCCCGACCGAGAAGCCAGACTCTCGCACTCGCGAGTTATAAGTGGGCATCTCCCACGACCCTCGGATCGGCACTCAGCCGGACGCGTGGCGACCCACGCTCCCTGCGATGACCCTGACCGAGAAGCCAAACTGTCGCTCTCGCGAGTTATAAGTGAGCATGCTCCATGACCCTCGGATCGGCACTCAGCTGAACGCGTGGCGAACCACTCTCCTTGGGATATCCCCGACCGAGAAGCCAGACTCTCGCTCTCGTGAGTTATATGTGGGCATGCTCCCACGACCCTCGGATCGGCACTCAGCCGGACGCGTGGCGACCCACGCTCCATGAGTTGTCCCCGACCGAGAAGTCAGACTCTCGCTCTCGTGAGTTATATGTGGGCATGCTCCCACGACCCTCGGATCGGCACTCAGCCGGACGCGTGGCGACCCACGCTCCATGAGTTGTCCCCGACCGAGAAGCTAGACTCTCGCTCTCACGAGTTATAAGTGGGCATGCTCCCACGACCATCGGATCGACACTCAGCCGGGCGTGTGGCGACCCACGCTCCCTGAGATGTCCCCGATCGAGAAGCCAGACTCTCGCACTCGTGAGTTATAAGTGGGCATGCTCCAACGACCCTCGGATCGACACTCAGCTGGACGCGTGGCAACCCACGCTCCCTGCGATGACCCTGACCGAGAAGCCAGACTTTCGCTCTCACGAGTTATAAATGGGCATGCTCCCACGACCCTCGGATCGACACTCAGCTGGACGCGTGGCGACCCACGCTCCCTGAGATGTCCCCGACCGAGAAGCCAAACTCTCGCTCTCGCGAGTTATAAGTGGACATGCTACCACGACCTTCGGATCGGCACTCAGCCGAACACGTGGCGACCCGCACTCCCTGAGATGTCCCCGACCGAGAAGCTAGACTCTCGCACTCGCGAGGTATAAGTGGGCATGCTCCCACGACCCTCGGATCGGCACTCAGCTGGACGCGTGACAACCCACGCTCCATGGGATTTTCCCGACCGAGAAGCCAGACTCTCGCTCTCGCGAGTTATATGTAGGCATGCTCTAACGACCCTCGGATCGGCACTCGACCGAACGCGTGGCGATCCACGCTCCCTGAGATGTCCCCGACCGAGAAGCCAGACTCTCGCTCTCGGGAGTTATAAGTGGGCATGCTCCCACGATCCCGGATCGGCACTCAGCCGGACGCGTGGCTGAGTGCATGTCCCGTCTGTCTCGTTCCCCCAGCGATGGTCGGCGAATCAACTGATCGCCGATCGAACACCACCGATGAGTTTTGATCGTCGTACCGAATCAAATGATATTATAGAAAAACGGTGAATCGGTCGGAATCGCTGCAATTGCAATCTCGTCGGATTCGACGGTGAATCGGGCGAGATCGCAATTGCAGCGATCCCGACGGATTCACCGTACCCCCCAAGATATAATTTTGTTCAAGGTGACGGCCGGGACGGCCGGTGGTGTCCGATCGCTGATCGGACGATTCGCCGACCGTCGTCGAAGAGCGGGACAGACGGGACAAGAGCTTTTCTGAGACAAGATCTGCCCACTGACCACCACCTGTGGCTTTAAGACTCTTTGTTGACTGACTTCGGACGACTTGGGAATTTTGGAATAATTTGGCAAGCATTTTCCATTAATCCACGGCATAATTATTCGAATCAAGTTCTTCTTCACTGCGCAATCCTCAATTTAAGAAGCAGATGGCAAAGCATCTCCATCGAACGAGCACCAGCAAAGAAATTTCTAATGTGTGTCAACGAAACAAATCCCACTTTTCATATCTCCCCGACTTTGATCCTAAACAAAATGCTTATCTGGCTTCACTACCTTCTCTTGATCTCCAAAGTCACCACCATCGCCCATGCCGATCAACAGGAGCAGCGCATCCTCCTCCGCCTGCGAGCTCACTGGAGCAGCACCACTAGTGCTCTCAGCTCATGGAGCACCTCCGCTCCCCACTGCCAATGGCCAGGAGTCCAGTGCGACAACAGTGGCTTCGTCAATGCCATATCCGTTCCAAACTTGAACATCACCCAGTCAGTCCCAGCTTTCATCTGCGACCTCAATAAACTCTCCCACCTCGACCTCGCCAACAATGACATCGCCGTTGGCTTCCCTACCGGCCTCTATAACTGCTCCAGCCTCCAATACCTTGACCTCTCCCAGAACTATTTCGTCGGAGAGATTCCCGATGATATCAACAAGTTGTCTTCTCGCCTCCAGCATCTCGACCTCTCGGGTAACAACTTCACCGGCAGCGTCCCACGGTCAATTGGCCGAATTAAGTCACTGCGGTTCCTGCACATCCATGACAACCATTTGAATGGCTCGTTTCCAGCTGAGCTTGGGCAACTCTCAATGCTCCAAAATCTCACTCTCGCATACAATGATTTTGCAAGCCAATTGATTCCCGATGAGTTCGGGAACATGAAGAGCCTCAAGTACCTCTGGATGTCAGGAACTCAAGTCGTGGGTGTGATACCGGAGAGTTTCAAGAATCTAAAAGAGCTAGAACATCTCGATCTGGCCATGAATTTGCTTAATGGCTCAATTCCTGAATCCATATGGTCGCTGGAGAAGCTCAAAAGAATCTACTTGTTTGCCAACAAGCTATCCGGAGAAATCCACGGCGAGATCAGGGCGACAAACTTGGAGGAGATCGATGTGTCCAGCAACAATCTCAACGGGCCTATACCAGTGGGATTCAGCAACCTCGCCAATCTCACCAAGTTGTTCATGTACTATAATGAACTATCCGGGGAGATTCCCAACGGCATCGCCTTTCTTCCTGAGCTATATGACATTAGGCTCTTTCGTAATCAGTTCACAGGAGTTTTGCCATCGGAGCTCGGGAAGCACTCCAAGCTGAGGAATTTTGAGGTGTCAGAAAACAGGATTTCCGGCAACTTGCCCGAAGGCCTGTGCGCAAAAGGAGCTCTAAATTCGGTGGTGGTTTTCAACAACAACTTCTCCGGCGAACTGACGGTGTTTCTTGCTGATGAGTGCCACACCTTGAGTAGCATTCAACTCTATAACAATAGCTTCTCCGGCGAGTTTCCCCTCAAGATATGGTTGACCGCAGTAAATTTGACGACGGTGTTGATCCATCACAACCTCTTGTCCGGCACTTTGCCAGACACACTGCCAAGGCGCCTAAGGCGCTTGGAAATTGAAGACAACCTCTTCTCTGGAAAAATCCCGTCCTCAACTCCAGCACTGCAAGTTCTCAAAGCAAGCAACAATAGGTTCTCAGGGGAAATTCCGACAGTACTCACCGGAATGTCGAGGCTCCTGAATCTATTGCTTGATGGAAATCAAATCTCCGGTTCAATTCCAGCGGGCATATCTGCTTTGAAGTCACTTACAGAGCTCAACCTCAGGAACAACCACCTCTCGGAAAACATCCCACCGGAAATTGGAATGTTGTCGGAGCTCAAAATAATAGACCTTTCATGGAACATGCTATCAGGACCTATTCCACCGGAGATGGGCAACCTAAAACTCAACTCCCTTGACTTGTCTCACAACCAACTATCCGGCAAGATACCCCTCCAGTTGCAGAACCAAGTTTACGAGCAAAGCTTTTCGGCAAATCCCGATCTCTGCTCCTCCAAGTCCATAGTGAATATCCAACTTTGTGCACACCAGACGGCCAGTATAGATAATAAGTCTTCACAGAGACTGATCATAATATTCATAGTGATCAGTGGATTCATGCTCCTAATAGTTACTGTGATCGGGATATTGATGTGCCGCCGGCAGCCCAATGTCGTCGATGAGCTGTCGTGGAAGCTCACTTCTTTTCAGAAAGTGGACTTCACTGAAGCCAACATAATAGGTAAAATGACAGCGGATAACCTCATCGGCAAGGGAGGGTCCGGTGAGGTGTACAGAATCGGCATCAGCAATCGCACCAGCATGACAGTGGCCGTGAAGAAAATTTGGAATACTGGAAAGGCAGACTGGAAGATGCAGAAGGCCTTCGAGGCTGAAGTCAAGATCTTGGGCTCAATCCGGCATGCCAACATTGTGAAGCTACTCTGTTGCATCTCGAATGCAGACTCCAAGCTCCTTGTCTATGAATACATGGAGAATGGAAGCCTGGATCAGTGGCTACGCCGGCGGCGAGCAAGACCAGACTCCGAGCACAATGAGCCACTTAATTGGCCCAAGAGGTTAGGGATTGCCATTGATGCAGCAAAAGGGTTGTGCTACATGCACCACCAGTGCTCGGTGCCAGTCATTCATCGCGATGTGAAGTCGAGCAATATACTTCTGGATTCAGAGTTTGGAGCTAAGATCGCCGACTTTGGCCTGGCACGCATGCTGTTCAAGGCTGGTGAGCCCGAATCAGCATCGGCCATGGGAGGCACTGTTGGCTACATGGCTCCAGGTAACTCCTCGAACTAACCACTGGACCTGTTTTCAATATGTGGCATATGAAGTTTGTGTTGGATATTATTATTATCTCTATTAGTTGGGCTTATTTATAAGTTGCACAAGTAAATACAATTTGAGCCCTTAAAGTGATCTAACTTATGTTTATTAAGTTTTCGGATTATTGGATGCGGATTCAATGTATAGAACCCTTTAGACCAATCTGTTATTATCTATGGGCTGATAACAGATTGGATTGCTATATAAAGGGGAGGTCCTCAAGGGTTTAGGCGATTTTTATGACCTAGTTTCTTGTTCCCCGTTGACAAGAAACTTTACGGCACCGTCAAACCTAAGCCCCTTGAAAGATTCTCCTTCTTCTTTCCGCTGCATTTTCTTCCACAGGGATCAAGCCGACGACGCTACGACAAGGACAATGGCTCTACAATCAGGTTCCTTGTCTTTCGGTTTATATCTTATATTTTGTTATGCCATGATTCGATGAAACAATAAATCCATGTTTATATACATTATGTTTTCTCTTCGAGTTCTTATTTTGTTTCTAGAATTTGTGCGGTTAGGAGAAAACACAATGTTCTATCAATTGGTATCAGAGTCTTGGCTTTGTTTCATCGTTTTTTATGGTAATAAAGTTTGAATTTTTCCGTCGATTTATTGTATGTATGCTAGATTAAGTTTTCCTAGTATAATACAATTTTTATCGTCGAAAATCATGTAAAAGAAAATTCTAGGATAGACTTGTTTTTTAAGTTTTTCATATTTTATGTGAAACATATGAAAAAGACGGAAGAACTATTATATTTATCTAATTTTAGGTTAAAATGTGATGGTTTAATCGATTGACTTGGTCAATCAATTGATTATCAAGTCTAAAATTGTGAATAGAATAAATTTGATTTAATCAATTATCATCTTAAATTTGTGATAAGATGAATTAGAAATGATATTAATTAAATTTTTTATTATCGATGTTTTTTTAGGAAGAAAAAAAAATTACTGTCACATGAAACAGTAAATATAAAAAAAAATTATATACGTAGACAGTATATATATATATATATATAAACTAATGTATTAAATATTCTCTTTTAATGAATAATGATCAAGAAATTAAATAATATTATTTAATATTATTTAATTATAGAACCATAAAGAAAATTTAATTTCGAAAGGAAGGTTCTATATATAATCTTGTAGTCGTATATATTAAGCTTTTAGATCGATTGGGATAATCAATTGAATCATACCATTTGATTACCGTATGATATCAATCGATCATTAAGACTAATAAAGAAATTATCTGTTCGATTAAATAACTAGAATTTTCTTAGGTCTATCTATACAACATGTCACTAAATTAAACTATTGTGTCGGCCCAAAGGAAGACATCTTAGATAGATTTAGTGCATTTTGTATTGGTAGACGTATATCTATGGTAAGAGTAATCGGCCCAAAGGAAGGTTACTTTTATGTCAAATATATGTTTAAGATAGTTTACAACTATTGAACATAATATATTTTGTTCTGATCATGCACAAAATATATCAGCCCAAAGGAAGGCATATTGCGTGGCAGACTAAAGTTGTTGTAAGCTATGAACCAAAATATATAACTCATATAAAGTTTCATATTATGCGCACAATGGGTCGGCCCAAAGGAAGGCACATTGTGTGGCCAATTAAAGGTTGAGTTATATCAGAAAGTACCGCTAACAAATTATATTTTTAATCTACACATTAAAATGTAATGTTGTATGTGGTAACTCATAAGGAGCCCATTTAATATGCATTTAAAATTTTATTTATTTGCATAATTTTATTATATATATGTTCTTGGCTTTAGTTAAATTGTGAGCTTAAATAATTTTTTTTTCAGTACAATCTGTAACTGCCAACATTAATAACATCCCAACATTAACTGGTTCGAATTTTGCTGAATGGAAAGAATATGTGATCGTAGTCTTAGGCTGCATGGACTTGGACTATGCATTAAGGAATGATTGTCCCGCACATTTGACCAGTGCTAGCACTATAGAGCAGAGGGCTGAATTTCAGCTGCGGGAGAAATCAAATCGCATGAGTCTAAGCATCATGAAGCTATCCATATCGGCACAAATAAAGTGTTTAATAACAGAGAGTGAAGATACTAGGAGTTTCCTTAACCAACTGGCAGACCGATTCACCTCAAATGAAAAAGTCGAAACTACCACACTTCTTACGAAGTTGGTAACCATGCGGTACAGTGGTAAAGGAAACATAAGGGAGTACATTATGGAGATGTCCAATATAGCGACAAGTCTGAAAGCACTAAAACTCAATATGTCTGAGAGTATGTTAGTGCATTTCGTCTTGATGTCTCTGTCTGCACGGTTTACTCCTTTTAAGATATCATATAATACTCAAAAGGAAAAGTGGACATTTAATGAGCTTATTGCTCAATGCGTGCAAGAGGAGGGGAGACTGAAGAATGAGACATCTGAAAGTGCTCACTTAGCATCTGGTTCTCAAAATGCGAGCAAGAAGCGAAAGAGGATCAATAACAAAGGTAAGGAAAAGCAAACTATAGATTCTGGAAGCAATGACCATAAGGAGTGATGCAGGAGGGGATCCAAAATAATATTCAGATTTATATATTTAGGGTTTTTTTAATTGGTTATATATTTTTATTTAGTTTGTTCTTAAATCTTAGGAATCAAGTCTTGATGGGTTTTTTTAATTGGTTATATATTTTTGCTTAGTTTGTTCCTAAATCTTAGGAAACTAAGTTTTGTTGGTTAAATTTGTTTCTGAATTTTAGGAGACTGAGTCTGGTTGGTTTAGAGTTTTTTTAGGGATATGAGTGCTATATAAAGTCCTACTTAGATGATGTTTAGAACAAGTTGTTTTAGATATTGAATCAATTTGCTTCGCTTAAGCCACGTTACGGCTATATCTCTATTTTTCTCTTCCCGCTCTTATTTTTCTCAATAAGGTTTAAGCCCAGTTTCGGCTATTCCTTATCTCGTTATTACTTTCTTATTTTTTCTCATAAATCCCTCTTAAACTTCTCGCCCAGAATAATCTATATTCTGCCCGGCGTCAGTTGGAATCAGAGCTCATTAAGATCCAATGGAGGGTCATCGTGGACATGGTCGTGGTCGCAACCAGCAGGTTCCAACTGAGGAAGCCCAGCACCGTGATCGTAGTATCCAAGATATAATGATGATTGAGGATTTACAGAAGCAAATTGCGGAATTAACCCGGCGTTTGGAAGCGCGGGATCTTGAAGATCGTGAGATCTCTGATGGTAACTTTGAGTTTCCTTTCGAGAACCCGTTTCATCGTCGTGCTACATATCGGGAACACCATGGTCGAGAGGAACGATTTGGGAACTTTGGTTTCCAAATGGATCTTCCTGATTTTTTTGGCACATTACAAGCGGAAGACTTCATTGATTGGATCAACGAAGTAGAGAGGATTTTTGAATATAAAGAAGTACCTGATCACATCAAAGTAAAGTTGGTCGTTATCAAGTTAAAAGGTCGAGCTTCAGCATGGTGGGAGCAACTTCAACGATTACGGGAGAGACAAGGTAAATCCAAAATCACTGATTGGGAAAAAATGAAGAAACTAATGAGATCACAATTTCTTCCTTTCGGCTACACCCAAACATTGAATCAACGACTCCATACCTTGAGGCAAGAAGCTAGAACCGTTGACGACTATACAGAGGAATTCTATCAACTTATTGATCGGAATGATTTGTCCGAGACCGAGGAGCAGATGGTAGCGCGATATTTAGGGGGATTACGTCAACCCTTACAAGACACCCTGAGCCTTCACTCACTCTGGACCATTTCGGAGGCTTATCAGCAAACCTTGACAGTTGAAAAACAACTAAACCGAAGACTAGGAGCGATAAAAACAAACAAGTTGTTCACCCTCAAGAGCCGCACCCTTCTCAGCAGCCACCACAAGGTAACCCTAAGACCACTATCAAGTGTTTTCGACACGGGCATCGAGCTTCGGAGTATAAAAGATTCCCAGATCAAAAAAACAAAACTCTGCTAGTTGAGGAAGACATAGAGGATGAACTCGAACAGATTGATGAGCCGATTTATGATGACTATATTGATGACGAGGTTCTTTATGGCGATGGTTATGAGACTCTCATCGTATGCAAGAGCCTACTGATCCCTAAGGAAGAATTTGAAGATGATTGGCTGAGAACCAACATTTTTCACACGACGTGCACGGTTGCAGACAAAGTTTGTAAGATGATCATTGATAGTGGAAGATGTGAAAATATTGTATCCGAAGAAGCTGTTCAAAAGCTACAGTTAAAGACAGATCGTCATCCAAAACCCCACAAGTTATCATGGCTAAGTAAAGGAAGTGAGGTAACCGTAGATAGGAGGTGTCTTTTATCTTTTTCTATTGGCAGCAAGTATTATGATCGAACATGGTGTGATGTTGTGTCAATAGACGCATGCCATGTATCGTTGAGACAACCGTGGCAATATGATCGCAGCGTCATTCATGATGGGCGGAAGAACACTTACATCCTCAGCATCAAAGAGAGGAACATCGTATTGGCTCCCCGACGAGAAGGAACCCCTTCAAATTTGGTAACCAATAATTCTACACTACTTTCTATGTCCAGATTTTTGAATGAGATGAAGCACAGAGATGTAGTCTATGCTTTGCTTCCTTTCAAAAGCAATGTAATAGATCCGGACTCGGATCTACCAGCTGAAGTACAACAACTTTTATCAGACTTCGCTGAGTTGATGGTCGAAGGCCTTCCTCCAGGGTTGTCCCATGCCCCCAGCACATTCATGAGATTCATGCATCAGGTCTTGCGGCCTTTCCTGGGAAGATTCATAGTTGTATACTTTGACGACATCCTTATTTATAGTCCGATGAGGGCTTTACACCTTGATCACCTCCGAGCTGTTTTTGAGAAGCTAAAGGCGGAATCCTTGTCCGTCAACAAAAGGAAATGTTCTTTTTTCACGACTAAAGTTTCTTTTCTTGGATTTATAGTTTCTACTGAGGGTGTCCGTGCAGATCCATCAAAGATAGAGGCAATCTTAGAGTGGTCACAACCAAAAAACCATTCATGACGTCCGAAGTGTCCATGGATTGGCCTCTTTCTATCACCGGTTCATTTAGAACTTTAGTACCTTAATTGCTCTTATAATTGAGTGCCTCAAGGAGCGCGAATTCAAGTGGAGTGAAGCAGCTATGACTAGTTTTCAGCTGGTGAAACAAAAGATGACCAAAGCACCTGTTCTAGCACTTCCAGATTTCGACAAACTGTTCGAAGTAAACTGTGACGCATCTAGCATTGGCATTGATAGTGTTCTAAGTCAATCAGGACGCCCTATTGCCTTCTTCAGTGAGAAACTATCTGGTGCAAAGAAAAATTATTCTACCTATGACCTGGAATTCTATGCTATTGTGCAATCCTTAAAGCATTGGCACCATTATCTCGTGCAGAAGGAATTTATCTTATTCACAGATCATGAGGCTTCGAAGTACATCAACGATCAACATAAGTTGAGTAGTCGACAAGCTAAGTGGGTAAATTACTTGCAGGAGTTCACCTTTACACTGCAGCATCAATCAGGGAAACGCCGAACTCGAGGACGAGTTCTCTTCAACTCCGGGAGACTGATGCAGGAGGGGATCCAAAATAATATTCAGATTTATATATTTAGGATTTTTTTAATTGGTTATATATTTTTATTTAGTTTGCTCCTAAATCTTAAGAACCAAGTCTTGATGGGTTTTTTTAATTGGTTATATATTTTTGTTTAGTTTGTTCCTAAATCTTAGGAAACTAAATTTTGTCGGTTAAATTTGTTTTTAAATTTTAGGAGACTAAGTCTGGTTAGTGTAGAGTTTTTTTAGGGATATGAGTGCTATATAAAGTCCTGCTTAGATGATGTTTAGGACAAGTTGTTTTGGATATTGAATCAATTTGCTTCGCTTAAGCCATGTTACGGCTATATCTCTATTTTTCTCTTCCCGTTCTTATTTTTCTCAATAAGGTTTAAGCCCAGTTTTAGCTATTCCTTATCTCGTTATTACTTTCTTATTTTTTTCTCGTAAATCGCTCTGAAACTTCTCGCCCCAGAATAATCTATATTCTGCCCGGCGTCAAGGAGCAAAAGAAGCAGGATAAGAAATCCACTTGTTACTTTTGCAAGAAGAAAAGTCATATGAAGAAAGACTGCCTCAAGTACGCCAACTGGCGTGTAAAGAAGGGTAAACTTCTCAACTTTGTTAGTTCAGAAGTCAATTTAGCTATTGTACCCATTGACACTTGATGGATAGATACTGATGCTACTACTCACATAAGTGTCACTATGCAAGGTTGTCTCAGGAGCCGACTTCCACTTGATGGTGAAAGATACATCTATACGGGGAATGAAAAAAAGGCTGCAGTAGAGGCTATTGGTGTTTTTAGGCTTTATTTAGGAACTGATGTTTATTTGGATTTGGAGAATACATTCATTGTACCGTCTTTCAGATGAAACTTAATTTCAATTTCTTGTTTGGACAAATCAGGTTATTCTTGTTCATTTGGAAATGAAATGTTTAGTATTTTCTATAATTCAATTTTGATTGGGAATAGTTCCTTGGTTGATAAGTTTTATAAATTAAACACCTTTACTCCTACGATTGACAACGCAGTAATGCATAGTGTAGGTACGAAACGTAAATTGACCAACGAGAATTCTTCTATGTTGTGGCATAGGCGTTTAGGACATATATCCAAACAACGCCTAAAAAGGTTAATGTCACATGGAATTCTTGATTCCCTTGACATGTCAGACTTTGATGTTTGCATAGAGTGTGTTAAGAGGAAGATAACTAACAAAAGGAACAAAGGGGCTAGCCGTTGTAGTGACGTTTTGGAGCTAATACATACGGACATTTGTGGACCATTCCCTAAGGCATCTTGGAATGGACACACATATTTTATTAGCTTCATAGATGACTATTCTAGATTTGGCTATTTGTACCTTATTTATGAGAAGTCGCAATCTTTGGACATGTTCAAAATTTTCAAAGCCGAAGTTGAACTTCAACTAGGTAAGAAAATTAAAGCCGTCTGATCCGACCGTGGAGGAGAATATTACGATCGATATGATGGATCAGGTGAACAACGTCCAGGACCTTTTGCAAATTACCTTGCTGAGTGTGGGATTGTGCCTCACTATACCATGGCTAGTACACCCAGTCAGAATGGTGTAGCTGAGCGTCGCAATCGAACCCTAAAAGACATGGTGAGAAGTATGATGACTTTCACTTCTCTACCGGAGTCTTTGTGGGGTGAGGCACTCAAGACTGCAGTTTACCTTCTCAATAGAGTACCTAGTAAAACAGTAACTAAAACCTCATTCGAGATGTGGACGGGTAAAAAACCTAACATTAGACATTTACACGTCTGGGGTTGTCCAGCTGAGGCTAGGCCTTACAAACCTAATGAAAAAAAACTAAACTCAAGAACTGTTAGCTGCAATTTTGTAGGTTACTCTGAAAGATCAAAGGGGTATAAATTTTATGATCCATCTAATAGATCCTTCTTCGAAACGGGAAACGCCAAGTTCATTGAGGACAGTGGGAGCGATAAAATCAGGGAAGTATCTTTTGAGGAAAGCGTTGGCAATCCTCCTATGGTCACTACTAGTGCAATCAGTAATGGTATGGTTACCATACCACACATTATGAATATTGCACGTCCAGTGGGAGTAGTGAACCAAGATATTCCCGTATCCTCTCCAATGCAATTGGAGGGACCTTCCACTGAGATTGGGGTATTGCCTCATATGGATGAGCAATTACCTCACTCAACCACAAGTGCCTTTAAGGCGATCCACTAGGGAACGGAGATCCACGGTTTCTCGTGATTATGTTTATCTCCAAGAGCATGAGTTTGACATAGGATTGGAAAGTGATCCTACATCTTTCCAAGAAGTCAAACAATGCTCTAACCCTGAAAGGTGGATTAACGTCATGCAAGAAGAGTTGAAGTCTATGACAAACAATGACGTTTGGGAACTTGTCGAATTGCCTGAAGGTTCGAAACTCGTTGGTTGTAAATGGATATTTAAAACCAAGCGAGATTCGAAGGGCAATATCGAAAGGTATAAGGCTCGTCTAGTTGTCGAGGGATTCACTCAAAAGGAAAACAATGATTATAAGGAGACTTTTTCACCTGTGTCGACGAAAGACTCCCTTAGGATAATCACGACACTTGTAGCTCATTTTGATTTGGAGCTACATCAAATGGGCGTAAAGACTGCATTCCTCAATGGAGACATAGAGGAGTCTATATATATGGTGCAATCGGAGAACTTTGAGTCCTCAGACTCAAAGCACCTAGTATGTAGATTAAAGAAGTTCATTTATGGTTTAAAGCAGGCATCCCGTCAATGGTATCGAAAATTTGATCAAGTGGTTACCTCATTTGGATTTAGAGAGAATCCCGTTGATCAGTGCATATATGTCAAGTTCAGTGGGAGCAAGTTTGTTATACTTATTTTGTACGTGGATGATATATTGCTTGCGAGCAATAATAGGGGTTTACTGTATGAAACCAAGTCATTTCTATCTGGTAAATTTGAATTAAAAGATCTTGGTGAAGCATCTTTTGTTCTAGGCATTCAGCTCTGTCGTGATCGATCAAGAGGCATTCTTGGACTTTCACAACAAGCTTATATTGAGAAGGTGCTTATAAGGTATAGCATGCAGAACTGTACACTTGGTGACACACCTGTGTCAAGAGGTGACAAATTCAGTTTGCAGCAGTGTCCGCGACTTGAACTTGAAATTAAAGGAGATGGAACAATTCTCATATGCATCAGCAGTCGGAAGTCTCATGTATGCACAAGTTTGCACTCGACCAGATATAACATTTGTAGTTGGGATGCTAAGCAGATATGTTAATAACCCAGGACCGGCGCACTGGAAAGCAATTAAAAGAGTGATGCGATATTTGCAAAGAACTAAAAAACACATGCTCACGTATCGAAGGTCAGATCATCTAGAGGTGATTGGTTATTCAGACTCCGATTTTGCTGGATGCTTAGATAGCAGGAGGTTCACTTCAGGCTATATCTTCATGCTTGCTGGAGGGGCTATATCTTGGAAGAGCGTCAAGCAGACGCTAGTAGCTACTTCTACTATAGAGGCAGAATTAGTAGCATACTATGAAGCACTCAATCACGGGATTTGGCTGCGGAACTTCATCACAGCATTGCATATCGTTGATGGCATTGACAGGCCATTGAGGATCTAGTGTGATAATAAAGCTGCAGAATTTTATGCCAAGAACAACCGCAGTTCGTCGAAGTCCAAGCACATCGACATTAAGTTTCTAGCGGTTAAAGAGAGAGTTCAGAGTCGTCAGATCATGGTAGAGCACATCAGCACAGATTCCATGTTAGTAGATCCACTTACCAAAGGCTTGGTGCCCAAGGTGTTTCATGCTCATGTTGTGGATATGGGAGTTCTTCTTATGGAAGAAGAACTCATCTAGTGGGAATCTGTATTTATTTTATTGTTCTATGTTAACAAAGACAAACATTTTTTATTTTGATTATTGTACGTACCTAAAGTTCAAAAAAATAATAATGGGAATTCATATGTTTGTTTGACGCTCTGAATACGATATCATGATTTACTATTGTTGTTTAGCATTTGGTGTTTGTAATATGATACAGAATCCTTTTGGAATCATAAAATTTGGATCATGATTTGCTGTTGCAGTTTAGCATAAGGTGTTTGCAAATATGATCAGACTCTTTTGAGTCGCTTTGGACCAATGGGAAATTGACATGTACTGATCACATTTCATGTAATTTCAACTCTATACATCCGCACTTGATCTATGTCGTTAATGGCATTGGTATTGTGATTACTGTTGGGGCTTGTTACGATCATATTCAGTAGCTATGACCTCTTTAGTCCTATACCAATGAAGTTAACGGACCAGATTGTTTATAGGAGTATCTTGTACCCATAAAGTTTGATATTAACTAAAGTTTTGCTTGTATTTACTATACGACTCACATATAGCCTAAGTGGGAGATTGTTGGATATTATTATTATCTCTATTAGGTGAGTTTATTTGTAAATTGCACAAGTAAATACAATCTGAGCCCTTAAAGTGATCTAACTTATGTTTATTAAGTTTTCGGATTATTGGATGCGGGTACAATGTATAGAACCCTTTAGACCAATCTGTTATTATCTATGAGCTGATAACAAATTGGATTGTTATATAAAGGGGAGGTCCCCAAGGGTTTAGGCGATTTTTATGACCTAGTTTCTTGTTCCCCATTGACAAGAAACTTTACGGCGCCGTCAAATCTAAGCCCCTTGGAAGATTCTCCTTCTTCTTTCCGCTGCATCTTCTTCCACAGGGATTAAGCCGACGCCGCTACGACAAGGACAATGACTCTACAATCAGGTTCCTTGTCTTTCGGTTTATATCTTATATTTTGTTATGACATGATTCGATGAAACAATAAATCAATGTTTATATACATTATGTTTTCTCTTCGAGTTCTTATTTTGTTTCTAGAATTTATGCGGTTAGGAGAAAACACAATGTTCTATCAGTTTGTTGTTCATAGATCAAATTCTACTCAATTGCAGAGTGTGGGTATTCGTGGAAGATCACAAACAAGGTGGACATTTATAGCTTTGGTGTGGTCCTCTTGGAGCTGACAACGGGAAGGGAAGCACTAGATGGTGATGAATACGAGAGCTTAGCAGGGTGGGCTGCTCGCCACCAAAGGGAGAATGGCAATGTAATGAAGCTGATAGACAAGGACTTGAGTGAAGATGCCGACTACTTGGATGACATAGTGACCGTGCTATGTTTAGCCATAGAATGCACAACCAGGAATCCTGCCTTCAGGCCTTCTATGAAGGATGTATTGCACAACCTGATGGAATGTGACCGAAGGGATCTTGGTCAAAGGAAATTCGACATCAGTACGCATCTCCAGACGAAGAGATGGATCCTGCAGAGAAGTTCATCAGTTGCAGATGAAGAATATGATCACAGTCATCTGATGGATGCAGTTTAGACAAAATCCGAATCGCTTTGTACAGTAGCTAATTTGAGCACCATTTTCGTGCATGTAACCTCAATGGTGTGGAAAGATTGAGATTGCTTTTTGTTGTTGAGGATTGCACGGTACTGTATACTATTGAGCAACCAACCACCTAGAAGCTTTATCATGCTAAATCTTTATGATACATGACCTTGAAACTGGGGTGATTATTTAGGTCATCCTTGATCTAAGCGCAAAAACTAGATATTAGCCATCATAAACTAAAATTATGAGCATTTTGCATATAGCGATTGTCAGCTACCTTGTAACAAACACCAAATCCATGTCCATAACTGTTAAGGACCATTGGAAAGCCCATGATCTTTCCCAATATGGGACTATGTTTGTAACCTTGCAACCCTAACAATCCCCCCCCCCTCTCAAACAAAGGACCAGAGGCTCCTTCAAACGGAAAGTCTTTCTGTTTGATGTCTGATCCTTGACCCATCAGGACTTTCTTTCCCTCGATCCACCGACCTAGTAGGACTTCATTGTCTAGCTACAACTAAAACTTCTCTGCCTGGTATATGATTCTCTTGATCAAGACATGAGAGTTCATACTTCTTTTGTTCAAGGCTTAACCCACATGGTTCAATAAGACCATAGCTCTTGTGCGCAGTCGGTAGTTAGACCTTCTGGCAATCCGGGCTTTGATATCAATATGAGCAACCTCAACCAGATCAACCATTATGCAATAAATATAAAATATATATATCCAATCAATACCATAATAATATTAGCAAAAGGAGAGAAAAAATCAACAAAGAAATGAAAAGCCGGCTGAGAATGATAAATAGATGGATGCAATTCCGAACTGCAACTTTAAATTCTTGAATTCAGTAAGCTGAAGAAAAAAAAAATATGCTATGTTGTTCCAGGAAGAGTGCAATTAACTGAAACAAGAAGCATATATGTTGCTTCAATTGTAATGCAGTCTTTTTATGAATGCAAATAGATCGATATTTATTTTTATTCCCTTATCATTTTAATTCTCTTGTTATTGATGCAGCATAGCTATAAGACGAGGAGGAAAAGGAAATGGAAGAGAGACGCAAAGTGAACTTTATTTAGTATCTGAAAATTCTGTATGTCTTTTACAAATTATACATCTGGCCTATAGTTTGACAAGGTGAGATAAGAGAGACAATCCATGTCATCTTGGATGTGGTATGCAATACACGCACCATAATCTCTTGTGACAGAAAGCTAAGGTAGGGCTAAGTTCAATATGGCAATATCCAAGCTATACTGCATTTTGTTTGGAAGCGAAGTACAAAGAAAGCAGCTATTGCTCTTGACAAAGGAAAATACGAAAGGACAACATTTAGAAATAATGTAAAATTTTCACAGATAAATAGGAGATACGATCGAGGACAGAATGTACATCCAATGAGCTTAGTTGCTTACCCATTGCCGGAGAGGAGACGACCCTCGGATGACGGTTCTAGCGGAGATGGGTGGCTCGATTGGAGGTAGGGCACGATGGAGGTGGCGATCGGGAAGCCGGCGATCAGAGGTGGAAGAGAGACGCGATCGGGTGAGAGGAAGAGGACATCGGCTCTCCCAAGGCCGACGACCGGATCAGACAGGAAGGCACCGGAAAGGAGACAGCGGCCGGCGACGAGGAGAGACGTCGAAATCGATGGGGAAGAACAGGAGAGTGGGGAGTCGGCGATGAGGGCTGTCGGCTTCGTGGGCTTGCGAAAACCTTAGGGTGAAGGAGATGGTACAATGGTACAAGTGCTGCGTCATTTACATTTTAACCCTCCAATTCCAGCTTATCCAAACCAATCCCCCAACTTATGGTTTTAAGCGATTACACCCTCCTAATTTTCGAAATGTCACCCTAAAATTTCCATATGTAACAATAACTTACTATTTGACATCCGGCTCTTCTTTATCTAGGGACTGCAACAGGAAGATTGTCCAATATCCTACGAACACAGAAATGAAAGCCAGGTGAGGAGGCAATCAGAAGTCCAGAAAAACTAGCATGAGAAAAAAAAGGGCACTGATAAGGTTAGAGCGAAAAATAATAATATTCAAAACAAACAAAACGCAAATCCAAGTCTTCTTTTTAAATGATGGCCCATTATAGTAATTACATATTAACCCAATATTCATCATCTGTCTTCTCCCTAAAATTCTTTGCCGCTTCAGGGGAAAGTTTCATGCGATAAGCTATTTTACAGCCTTCATCTTTAGCATTTTGAACTGATATTGAGATGTGAATCACATGGTAGAAAAAGCATTAAAGCAAGCAAATGATGGTGTAGAATATTTCCCTATCTTTTCTTTGAGAAAGAGGAGCTATAAATTATCTTTAAATCTTCATTTACATTTTAAATTTTACTATCAATCCACATGTCAAAAAAAGATTATTTTCACTCCTTGCATGTTAAATTTTATTTACTTCAATTCTTTAATACATACTGATTTACTTAATTGACTTCATTATTTTTAGGTATAAAATGTCTAAAATGAGGTATAATTCCTCTTAAATTCAATATCATTTAACTAGAATTTAATATATTTTCTATTAAATTGACTATAACTTTTTTCAGACCCAGTTGGTTGAGAATTGATCAGAGCTGCTCATAATTGATTGGAGCTATTCTAATCGATTGAGGCAATTAATTGAGGAGTTCCGATTGATTAGAAATTGAACGATAATCGATTACTTGTATTTGTCGCGAGAGAATATCGCCCTTATTTTTTATAGGTACAAAAAGTCCAAAAATAAATATAATTTTTCCTAAATTTAGCACATTTAAATTAGAATTTAGTATATTTTCTATCAAATTGAGTATAACTCTTTTTCCTTTTAATCAGTTGATTAGGAGTTCATATCAATCAATTGACTTAAGATGAATCAATTGGATCGTTTATATCAATCAATTGACTTAAGATGAATCAATTAGACCGTACTCAGTTTGATATAAAATATACTAGATTTTAATTAAATGATGTTGAATATAGGAGAAATTATACATTATTTTGAACAATTTGTACCATTAAAAAACTAAGAGTAATTAGATAAATCGATATTTGAAGCAAATAAAACTTTGCATATAGAGAGTTGAAATAAATTTATTTTGACACAGGGACTGAGGAGAAAGTTGAGTTTACTATTAGAGAGTTTAGGATAATATTCCCGAGGAGGAGACTTGTATTTCCACTTTTGGAGGATAGTCTTCACTCAAGAGAAGCTAAATTTATTCACCGACTAAATAGAATTCTCAATGCTATCACCGGGTAGAATCTCTCAAAATTCTTAGCGTTGTTCATGATCTTTGAAGGCTTGCAATAATCTTTAAAGAAAAAAAATCTACTACATTAACTCTCCTAGAGTCGATCCCACAAATATAGAGGGAGGTTCATGCATGTACACAGACAACAGGTACATAGTGGGGTCAAAAATACATGTCATCACCTTCTCGGGATTGACCCTTGACTATTACGCCAAAAATACCACGCACCCATTGTTGGAGATCGATGTGCCAGCTAGAGGGGGTGAATAGCTTTCTTCCTACAATTGTTAGCGCAGACAAAAACTTAAACAATCAATCAGAACAATGCTAACAATGTACCGTTTAGGTGGTTCGGAGATTGCTTGCTCCTACTCCATGGCGTATCCTTGAGGTGGACAAACCCTTGATACTTCGGTGGATCACTCCCCAGCTATTTCCAGTTAAAGCTTTCTCCTTCTCAGTGGAGAACAACCTCTCACAAAGCCTCTTCCTCCTTACAAGATGTGAGCTAGGGTTTAGGAGGAAGAGGGAAGATTTGGAGCTTGAGCACTTGAACACTTGAGCAAAGATTTCACAATGAATAGCTAATCTATCTCAAGTCTTAAGCTCCTCTTTAAATAGTGGAGAGAGCTATTAACCAAACAGCTCAGCCCCGATATCAGTCGACTGCCCCTAGCGCTAGTCGATTGGTGTCCAGCCAACGGCTAGTCTAACGGCTGAATTTTGAACAGACCAGTCGATTGGTCCCTAGACCAATAGACTGCTTCTAGTTGTTCGACCTTATAAAAAGATCAGTCGACTGGTTATCATACCAGTCGACTAATATAGTGCACTCTGAGCAGTGTCAGTCGACTGATTCCCTTGTCAATCGATTGCTCTGCTTACAAGCTCACTCTTTCCTTTCCGGATTTCATCCTTCGCGTATGCCTTGAAGTCCACTTCCTCAGCTTGCCCCTTGAAGTTCTTTCCTTCGGCTCTCGTCCCTCGGATGCGCACACAAGCCCACGGTTTGTCTCCATTCTACGCTTCGCATATGCCTTTGAAGTCTACTTCCTTGACTCGCCCTTTGAAGTCCTCTTCCTTCGGCTCTTGTCCCTCGGATGCTTCACTCCGTTATTCCTCATGTGTAGTTCATTAAGTCCTGCAGACTCAAACATAAACAACAAATCAACATGAAAACCTAACTTAATCATACTGACAACGCATCAAAACCATGATCTACCCGTTCAAACTTGGGTCGATTACACCAACAACCTTCCCCTTTTTGATGTGTGATAATATGTTTAAGTTAGGCACAAATATAGCAATTGAAAATTAGAAGCATAGTTTACTAAGAAGCATAAACATGCATCCTCTCCCTTAACATATGTCTTATAATATGATTTTCAATTTTTGCACATACATGAAGAAATAAGTTAAATTCTAACTTAAACCCTTCAATTCTCCCCTTTTGTCACATCAAAAAGATTGTATCAAACAATGTTAACCTATGGTATTAAATAAGGATAAAGTTTCAAATTCTGAAAATACAAAAAAAAATCAGAAAACTGAGGTACCAGTCGATTGGTTTCTTCGAAACTGCCCTTTCTCAGTGTCTTCAGTCGACTGGTCCTTTGTACTAGTCGACTGATACTTATTAGTCACAAATTTCAGCCTTTTGAGCTGAAATTCAGAAATGCATTAAAAATACAATAAAATCTGAAAAATCATGAAATTTTGCAAACATATTTCATTTAATATCCTCTAACATGGAAAAATATGATTTCGTAAAAGTCTAAATATTTTTGACTTTTTGACCAAAATTCAAAAACAAGACAAACTCTCAATTTTGAATCAACATTAAGCCCTAGTTTTAAAAACATGTGTTTTCCAAATCTATGTCATAGCAAATAAAATACAGAATTATTTTTAAAACATTTGAAATGTCCAATTATGATTTATGGGCAAGATGTCCATTAATTAAACATTTGATTTCTCCATAGTTGGTCTATTATCACTAAAGTGATACACTTCATAATCACCAAAATGTCACAAGCATATGTGAATTATAAGTATCATCCTATCATCTCATATGCACAAATAAAATCATAAATCAATTCATTATGAGATATTCTAAAGTAATCCCTATTTAGCACATTTTATCATGAATTTCTATTTTGGGCTAAGTGCTCCCCCTCAAAGTCTCAAGCCAACCATTTTTCAAAAATTTGAAATTTTAACAACATGGTTGACTAAACCTAAATCCTCAAACCCTTGAGGATTGACTTTGGTACTCAATAGAAATATGTTCTAATTGGGTTGACCAAGTACTCTTTAGGGATCTAATTCCTATCTAAGGTTGTTGCCTTAGATTGTCCTTTAGCAAGTAGGCAATGATAGAGATTTTCATTGCTAGATTTTCCAAAACCTAATCCCTCTTTCTTGAAACTTGCCCTTTGGCTCTCAATGATCATATCTAGGATTTTTTATTCAATTTCAAATTTTTTAAGGACTTCAGTAAGATTATCTACATTTTTCCTTAATTCTCTATTTTCTTCTTCTAAGCATGAACCATTTAAACTAGAAGAAGAAGACGTATGCATATCATTCTTAATTTTCATGAATTCTAATTTTTCATTTAGCATGCTAATTTTATTTTTCAAATATTTGATTTTCTTCTTAGCTTTAACCAAGTCATCATTAGTGCTAGAAATTATCTTAACTAAAGTGGTAGTGGGTAGATTATATACCTTATTTACCGAACAAGGGACCCTCGGTGATGGAAGTCTCTGGCCTGGAGATGTCTGTCCTCGACGTCCGGCCTCAACCTCAGGTCGTCTCTCCTGAGTCTTCGCCTCCGCTCTGGCAGTCGCAGCTCCCATAGGCTCCCAAGTCATCCTACGTGGTGGTCGTTGCGGACCACCACGTGGTCGGGCGGGGTCAGCTTGATACGATGGGGCATACCTGTATGGATATGACCCAACATCAATACAGTTATTCTCATGTACAACCACTAACATGTCTTACTATTTCTTTCTGATCGCCTGGAGATGGAAATATCCCGTTGCCGCAATGTCCCAACCAAGTCCATCGAGAAAACGACTGCGACACAAAATCCGAAAATGCCCACAAGACCATAAGGTATCTCGCAAACCTGACTCTGATACCAAATAAATTGTCATGCCCCGAGGAGCCACTCGTTTGATACCAACCGGACTGCTTCACCCTCGACCTGGCGGACAATTCGTAAACCAAACACTGTGACCTTCTCAGCCCGCCTGTACCACAGCCAATAGGGCTGGAACAAGCCACTGAACCAAAAAGAAAGTACATACCTGTGCCGATCTAAACCCAATAATATGCATGTCAACCAAATGCAACAATCACAACCAAATGCAGAAATGCATAGTATGCTCATGATGCAACATGGGTCACCCCTGACGTCATTCGACCACCGTCGCATCTATGCGAAACCGAGTGGGTAGGGCTCTGACCGGGTCCGCCCTCCACTCAGACAGCCACCGTCGCGCATCATGTGAAACTAAATGAGCAGGGTCTTGGACCGAAACGTACTTCACCCGAGGGAAAAGTAACGCTCTCATACCCCTATCTATCTTCGGACATAGTAGGGGACATGTCGCAACGTCGTGACCTATAATCCACTAACGAAGAGTGAAACTGGAACTACACGACAGTTAATGTGGCAAGTCTGACGACCCATCTCAACCTCCAGGGAGTCCAAGGTCACCTACATATGCCCCTACACCAGTAACAAGTCCGACGACCCATCTCAACCTCCAGGGAGTCAAAGCATCACCCACTATCTAACTCTACTATCATCTACATGATATGCAGTAGTCCAGATAACTGGTATGCACCATACACTAGATCTTAACGCAAGGTATAAGGTAAGTTGTCCGTAAATCCAATCCATGCAATAATATGGAACATTAAGTCGTCAACCTAAACAGATAACAACTACCGAAAGAAATAGTACAGAAACGAAACTAACATGTATCCCTACTGCTATCCATATCTAACTATGCATAAGAGGTGACTATATCTAATAAAGATAAATCAAAGGTGTCTGCCTCCAAATGAAGTCCAAAAGTGTAGGGAACCCCCTGTCCACAATACAGTGTATCTCCGTGACGAATAAGCTAAATCAAGGCCCTGTATCAAATACAACAATCCTTAGCTATTAAAACAAAAGTGAATAACTAATCAACTAACAACTCTTATTAGTAACTATCAAATGATTTGCTCAACTATCAAAATTGGGTTCAACTTAAGTTTAACCCAAACCTAACCTAAGATCAAATTCACCACTCAAACCCTAGCTAGTTCCCAGCCTCATCATCTGATCAAAAACATAAGTACAACAAACACCCATCAAAATAGAGCCTAATCAAAACTAACCTGATCAGAAGCAAATGAAACCAAATCCTCAACACAGAATCTGATCTAACTCCAAACAAATTCACATTAGAAAGGAAACAACAGATCAAACAACTTCTAACAATTAAACTGATCATGATACATCAAGAACACAAGATCAGAACAGAACAATCCAAAACCAAACACCCAACTCATCCTAATTCCGATTAATCAACACAGATCGCACGCCTCAACCCTGCTCCACATGTTCAGAAAGATACAACACCAAAAACACAACCACTCACAGAGCCACGGGGAAGAAGAAACAAAGAAATCAAGATCTTACCTCTTAGCGCACACGCGCGTGGATCATCCCTTGCTCCAATCATCTCTGAATGGAACTCAGCGAATCGATCAACGCAGATCCCAGCTACCCACTCCAATATGCCAAAAACAGATAAATCGCGAATAGCCCTAAATCACGGATTCAACTCAAGATCAGCTGACAGTGTGAGGATAAGAAACCTAAATCCCAAAATTGATGACAATACCATCGCAGCAAAACATGGGAGAAGAGCAATCGAACTCACCTGATCGCCCACGCCTCCTCCTCGCTTGCTCAAATCCAAGCGTGACCAACCGAAGATGGAAGCCTGAAGGCCCTCAGATCTGAGCTAGATCCCGCTCCGACCCCTAGATCTCCATTCGACGCTCGGCGTTGGAGTTTCGCCGGAGGTGGAGTCGAAGGTTCGCCGACATTGATCCAAGAAGAAGAGCAGAAGTGCGACGAACGGAGGAGGAGAAGAAGAATGGAAGGAGAAGAGAAAGGAGGAGTCGCGAGATCTGGTTCGCGATCGTGATCGGCTGTGGAGCGGAAAACTTAAGGGCTGGCCATTTTGTAATTTGCCCCTCCAATTTCGGCTATTCCCACATGAGCCCTTAAGTTTGGGTAAACTTACCTTTAGACCCTCAATTTCCCATATCTTAACACTAAAACTTGTCCCTAATTAATACCAAGGTTAATATTGCTTGGTGCAATCTTTTTGATGGTGTCAAAGGGGGAGAATTGAAAAGTTTAAGTTAGAATTTAACTTAATTCTTTAGGTTTATGCAAAAATTGAAAATCATGTGTTAAGGCATAGGTTAAGAGGGAGGATGCATGTTTATGTGTCTTAATATACTATGCTTTTAATTTTCAATTGTTATCTTTGTACCTAACTTAAACATATTGCCACATATCAAAAAGGGAGATATTGTTGGTGCAATCAACCCAAGTTTGATTGGGTATATTATGGATTTTGATGTGTGTGTCAATATGATTAAGTTAGATTTTTCATATTGATTTGATGTGTTTGTTTGAGTCTTGCAGGATTTGGTGAATCACACATGAGGATTGACGGAGTGAAGCATCCGAGGGATGAGAGCCGAGGAAGAGGACTTCAAAGGGCAAGCCGAGGAAGTAGACTTCAAAGGCATATGCGAAGGATGGCATGGAGACTAGTCGCGGGCTTGTGTGTGCATCCAAGGGACGAGAGACGAAGAAAGAGAACTTCAAGGGGCAAGCCAAGAAAGTGGACTTCAAGGCATACACGAAGAGTGAACTCCGGAGAGATATATTGAGAGTGAACTTGTAAGTAGGGCAGTTGACTGGCAAAAGAATCAGTCGACTGACACTACTGAGAGCGTACTGTAGCAGTTGACTGGTATGGTAACCAGTCGACTGTTCTTTCTGTAAGGTCGAACAGCCGGAAGCAGTCGACTGACCCTGGGGGCAGTCGACTAGTCTGTTCAAAATCTAGCCGTTGGCTGGATACCAGTCGACTGGCCCTGGGGGCAATCGACTGGTGTCGGGGCTGAGCTGTTTGTTAACAGCTCTCTCCTCTATTTAAAGAGAGCTTGAGACTTAAAATATGTTAGCTCTTCAGTGTGATATCTTTGCTCAAGTATTCAAGTGTTCAAGCTCCAAATCTTTCCTCTTCCTCCTAAACCCTAGCTCACATCTTGTAAGGAGGAAGAAGCTTTATGAGAGGTTGTTCTCCACTGAGAAGGAGAAAGAATTAGCTGGAGATTATCGAGGCGTGATCCACCGAAGGATCAAGGTTTCGTCTAACTTAAGGACACGTCGTGAAGTAGGAGCAAGCAATCTCCGAACCACGTAACCGGTAAAGTGTTAGCATTGTTTTAATTTATAGATTAAGTTTCCGCTTGCGCTAACGATTGTAGGAAGAAAGTGAATTCGGGTGACAAAGTTATTCACCCCCCTCTAGCCGGCACAACGATCCCAACAGTTTGTATTATATTCACTACAAGAATTTTTGCAATCAACAACGCCCAATCGACAACATTTTTTAAAAAAAACATTGTCTTTTTTTGTTTTACAACGTTTTTAGTGAAAAGCGTTGTCTATGTGTTTTACTTTTTAATAACGACAACGTTTTATAATGATGTGATGTGCTTAGTGTTGTGGTTTCGGATGAAAGACAACGCTGTTACAAAAGCGTTTTTTAAAAGCGTTGTCGTATTTCCCGCTAAAATAAAAAACACATCCCCTCCCTCCACCTCGCTCATTGCCAACCCTCGGCGGCTCGCGAAAAATCTCTCCGCGCTTCTTTTCTCTGCGAAATATCTCCCTCCACCTCCCTCCACCTCCCTCATTGCCACCTCCCTCGTCCTCTCCTCTCCACGAAATCGACATTGTGTACGATCTGGTGAACATACATCTTCTCCTAGCTCACCACCAAGAAGTATCCTCCACGAGCTCTTCGTCCGTCGAGTGGAAACTGAACCCCAGCGGCAGCATCACGACGCTCGCCACTACCCTCTCCATCTCTCTCTCTCGCAGTCGCCGACGTTCTGACTCTGTGGCGGTCAGATTTCAAGCTTCTGCGGACCAGAGGATCCGCGCCGCCCCCTAGAGACGTCATCAAGGAGATAAGAGAGATCGAGGGTGGGACGCACGCGGACCTTCAAATCTCTCTGCTCCCCTTCGCGATGTTCTCCTTCTCCTCCGCATCTCCCTCCCCTTCCAGCATTTCTAAGCTCCCCAATCCCCTCTTCACTTCCTCCACCTCCATTTCCCGAGCCGCCTCCCTCATCCGCCGCACAAGACTCCGAGCCGAAGCCGGATCTGACGGCGTAGACACCACCGCCACTACAAGCGGCCAGGAAAACCCTCCAGAAACGCCGACAAGCATCGGAGGCGGAAATCAAGCTTCCATCCCCTCCGTCGTCCCAATCAGCGACAAGGACATCAAAAAGGTATCTTTTGCGGTCGATTTCTCCATTTCCCCCCTCTTTGCTGATCTCGCGGCTTCGGTTCCATGTCTGCAGGTTGTTCAGAAGACGGCGGCGACCTTCGCGCCTAGGGCTTCCACCGCGACCAAGAACGAGAAGGAAGCTCTCAACTATCTGTTTCTTCTCATTCCGCTTCTGAACATCGCGATCCCCTTTCTCTGGAAGTCGTTTGCTGTGGTGTGGTCTGCGGATACTGTTGCCTTCTTTGCTATGTATGCCTGGAAGGTAACACTTCCCCATCTTTCAAATATCCTTTTTCCTGATATCTAGAATATTTAACCATTCGTCAATCCACAGCTCGGTTGGCTTCAGAGATCGGAGTGAGGGAACACAATGGACCGATTAAACTGGAATTGCACACATACAGTTTCATGATTTTGGAGTATGGTTAAATGAATTTAATGGAACTACAATGTCAGCTTCTTCGCACAGCAATACTCTGTGCATAGCCATTTGGGAATCCAGGTACTGGGGTGAACTAGTTTTGTTTGTGACTCGCAAGGATGTAAATTTTCTCGTCTGCCGTATCTACTTTTCCTACAGCTTCAGCGTTGCAATCTTTTCCTTGTTTGGCAGTCTCATTTTGTCTAGATAGATGGTTTAGATTTTTGTGTAACAATTTTGTCTAAGAATACTACATAAATTTAAATTTGTTAAAATTAAAATATGGGTAGTTGATTACATAACGTTACATGATGCTACTGGTCATATAAAATTGCGTTATCTTTTTTATCCAACAAACTAGTGATACCTGTGAGCTTTTATTTGTCTTGTCTGGGAATTCCTTGGACTTCAAAATTAGAATATTAAATACTTGTCTTTGATCGATTATCCTTGTATACTATTTGGTCAATGTACTAGTGAATTTTTTGGTTTTATTATGCTTCTTTTTTTATTGGATTATTTGAAGCTTCTTTTTCACTTTAAATTTGGCATCATCAACTCTTGCATCTGAATTGTTTGCAGAATTCATATGCATTCTTATTTAAGATCCGTGCTTACTTTGGATTTGTTCATATGCAGAATTCATATATCGACCGGAGTTTCTTGTCTAATGGTCTCAATATTTGTTGGACTACATTATCATCTCGTATATGCTATATGATGCTTCTACATTATCATCTCGTATACACTATATGATGCTTCTTTAGTTTTGGTAACCTGTGTTCTGACTCTTCTGAGCCTCTTAGGCTCTTTCTTTTTTCCAGATGCAGTTTCTTGATTAACGATACTCTCCCTGTTGTTTGAAGTTCTCTTAAGTTAGTTATTTTTAAAATTGTTGATTTTTTCATGTCAATTTCCAGAGTAAACTTTGCTTTTCCAGTTCAGCAAGTGGTACAGTTGCTGAAGGAGACAACAAAACAGAAGAAAAGTAAGTCCTTGAAGATTGGGCGTTTTTTTTTTCATTTTTTTTTAACTCTTTGAACTTTGCAAATGGTTCATGGTTGATAATTGTTTTCTCGTTTTCTCTGTGAAAGTCAGCTATTCAGAATCAGACCCTTTATAATATTTAAAATCCATGTTTTTCTTGTTGAGTTCTTGGAACTAATGTTGAGACCAAATATTCAGTGTGTTTTTTAATCTGTAATTTTTATCAATTTTCTTTTTAACAAGTCAAAACTATTGATCCAATGCCAATGATTCTTCCTTAGGACCCACGATGGTTTTGTGAATGCATCTTAATAATTTAACTTGCATATAATTGTAGCTCCGGCCTCTCAAACTGTTTCATTCTTGACAAAATCTTCTCTTCTTTGGTGAACAGGACATCAGAACATGGAATTTCTGGTAGGGAACCTTCTGAAACTCATTTTCTTTCCTTGTTTGATTGTGTCATTTAGTTCTAATACATCAAATGTTTGCTACTTTGCTTTAAGCTGTCATTTAGTTCTAATACATCAAATGTTTTATTTTCTTTCCTTGTTTGACTGCAATGTTGTTTTAACTTGGTTCATAACTTCGTGTTTAAATTATTGTTTATGGTTATTTAGCATTTTTTCCATCTAGCTGTGAACATTAGAAACTTTTCCCTGAAATATGCAGGTACAATGTTGCAGTGAAGTGTGCAACAATAACACCTGGTATGCCAATGCCTCCCACTACCCAGTCTTATGAAATATGTATTCTGTTTTTGCATCAAGTGATTTTTTTGCTTCAGTTTTTGAGCCTTAATATAATTAAATTTTTGTACTTTTTTCATCAGAATAAAAATTTGATTTTTGAAACATATACCTTCATACTTGTTTATGTTGCAAATTTATTCAAAAACCAGCACCTGGTAATCAATCTTTGTCTTTAAGACTGGACCGTGAGTGAATTGATTGAAGTTTGTCTCTACGTTTTCATTACACCATTTGGTTCATCCAGATTGACTATAAGTTTTCCAAAAATTATAAAAAATGGAAATCTGAGGAAATTGACTTGGTGGCATATGGAACTTTTGTTTTGACAGATTTGTATCATTTTGATCCGTTCTTCACCATGCTCGGCCAGTTCATTATTTGACTGCAATAAGATATTTAAAGCATTAGGGGTTTGTTACACTGTTTAAAATATAAGTTGGAAGGTGGCACTGTAATTCTTCACCATGTCCACAGGGGACTGAGAATCATTATTGAACTTTGATTAAACATGTTATTTGCTGTTTTAGAACTTAACAAAATGATTTATTCTTTTCATATTTTATGACACCATAAAACTGATGGGTTCCTCATGGCTATTTTAGTTACAGGAATGCAGTATGGGATAACTATTTTCATGTAAAATGAATTCAAACTTCTGAAATGTTCAAAGAATAAATTTTTATTGAGTTATTTTCTTAAATAAGATAACAATTGTGACTAGAGTTGTTAAAATAACACAACTTAAGCCAAAAATGTCATGGTCTCTTATTGATCAAGGTGCTAACTGGCTGCTTGTGTAAAACAAGGCATTTGATTCTAAGTCCAATTATATTGTTATCATGTATTTTTATAATTCAATAAAACTAAATTCTAACATTAAAATTCGAAATTCTTAAAATAACAGTATCATGTGCTCGCATAATAAGGAGTGCCGGTTAATTGCTAGTCAACTAGGCATTCTAAGTTTGTATGATATTTATGGATTTGGCAATGTCAAAGCTTTAGGTGCCTTCGTCTCTCCTTAATTTTGAACTTTTCCCTTTGTATAACTTCTTCTAAGACTAGATTGTTTGTGAAGTTGACACAAAATGGAGAATTTGTGAATTGACTCAAAGAACTTAATTATCACCCCACCCTAATATTTACCACATTTGGTAGGTGGATTTCTGTTTTTTGGTGGCTTGCTTGGATTTGTTTTCTCCAGAAACCCTACAGGCTTGATATTTGGTAGTGCTATCTCAGCTCTGAGTATATTTAGTCTAATGGTTTGGAGCGCTGGAGGATCCAGCATACCATTCATTTTGGGTCAAACAGGTATTCCTCAGTCTTTCTATCAAAACAAGGAAGGTATTCAAACATAATATTTCATGTATCTGCTCGTAATTGGTGGTTCAGTAAAATGAAAAATGGCTTATTTTTACACTTTTCCTGTGGCTCAAATTCACAAATTGGACATTGTTGGCATTTGCCAATGGTTGAAATGGAGAAAAGCTTCTGGAATTGTGTGGAATTGTATGTTCCCTAGACTAAACATAAATTTTATAAGACTAGTATGGGATGATTTTTGATAAAGATCAGAACGTGCAGGTGGAAAACAAGAAGTATGAAAAGTTAATATAGCAAGATGTGAGAGTACTAAAATGGACGTCTGAAAAAGATATAAAAGAGGAGCACTTAGGTGATAGCTCCAGTAGATGTACAATAGAGAAAATAGGTAAATATGGTGTTGAGTATGGACATTTCAAAGGCAATAAAAATATTTGTACTTCCATCTGGGAGTGCGTATGGACATTTCAAAGAACATAAAAGGATTTCATAGCTGTACAAATCAAATTAACTAAAGCTAAAGAGGGAAGGGATTTAGACTGATTGAAAATATCTAGTTGACATAAATAGGAGAGGCAATTTAAGAGATTCCAATATTGCTTGTAACGTAGCCTTATATAGTGTTCAAAGAAGTGATACATATTTATGTAGCTCCAAATGGTCGTGATTAACACAGTTTGATGCTGATGATGCCTAACTTGGCTTTTTCTTTAGTTCTTTTTTTATTGTGTTGTGAAAATATATTTCCGTGGGGCCGGGCTGGTTGCCCGAGGTTCAACATTACCCAATCTCGTAATTTTTTTTTATTAGGTTTACACTGTATGGCCTGTTAATGTATCATCCTTATAATGATTTCTCTCATTTATGTCTTAGTAAATGAACCTATGTTATTATTCTTATCAGTATACAACATTTGACAACTAAAGTTTATAGTTTGTGGCCTCATTAGGTATCATCCCTATGATGATTCGTCTCATTTCACTCCAAGTAAACAAGCTATAAAAACATAACTTTATCACAGTTACCTACTAATCCTAATATAATGGGAAGCCATGTGATCACTTTTGGTGCATTTGGTTTAAGGAATAAAATTTTTTGTTGTGGGAGAAATATAAACCTAAAAATAGTTATTTTTTTTCAAAATTTAGGCCTTGGGACGTGGCCCAAATGCAAACAAATATTAATGAATTAAGTCTTAGTAATATGTTGCTCTCACTATTTTTATTTCAACTGCGAAAAATAATGTGAGGTCCGGTCTTGAGATTCATGATTCTCCTTTTTCTTATTTTTGTCGCAATTTTCTGCTTATTATATGATAATCATGATAATTTCTCAACTTGTCTGTATATAGAAAAGAATGAAATCGAAATATAGATGGAATAAAATGAAATAGAGCCACTTTGAGTATCATAATGACTTAGGCATGGAAATAACCCACTACCTACAAGTTCTAGCTTATAGGGACAACTGTAGGGATAGTCTCCGTATATTAAATTCTCTACAAAATAATATTTCATCATCCCGATTCACATGGCCAAATGCAAAACTGATAGGCAGCCAGAAATGCTTGGACACTAGCACAGTTTGTCTGCTGGATGTGCCACTGGATTTTCCTTCTTTGTGTTATAATGTTAAAGTCCTTCCACTTGTAATACACAATCGTAAATCTCTTCATGTATTAATTTTCTTTCTATTGCGGCAGCAATTTCTGTTGCGTTTCTCTGGAGGCATTTGCAGTCGTACTCCTTGGCAAGTATATCAAATTTCTCGTCTATAAGAATTCAAACTATTTGCTAACAACTGATTATTTTATAATTGTTGCAGTCAAAGAAGCTCTTACCTGCAGTATTCTACATAGCATTAAGGTATATTCTTCTCCATTGATGAACAAAATTAGCCGCTCGCATCCTTATATATTACTCATCACTACTTCAATGTTTTGCAGCGCTGCAATGGTCGAGTTAACAAGCAGATCGAGTTAAAGCAGATCGAGTTAACAAGCAGCCCCAAAGAACAACTTGTGAATGATGAAGTTTTATAGAACTTGTGAATTGAGATATTTTTTGTATTTAATATGGAATACAAACACTTTTGTAAATAATGCACTGTATTATAAGTGAATTTTGTAAACTATTATCAGTGTAAATTGTGAATATTATCAATTGTGAATAAAAATGCTTGTAAATTGTGAATATTGTAAATTATGAATATTATCAATTGTGAATAAAAATATTTATAAATTGTGAATATTATAAATTGTGAAAAACACTGCCTATTAAAAAGTCAACGTTTTTTAAGTAACAATACACAACACGATTTTTGCGTTGTCTTTGTGCCAAACCACAACGATTTTTCCGCGTTGTCTTTGATACCCGACTTTTAACAACAGCGTCAATAACAACGCTTTTTAAAAACCAATAGACAACGCGAAAAAAGCGTTGTCTTTGCTCCAAACCACAACGCGGAAAAAGCGTTGTCGTAGATATACTTTCTACAACGGCTTCATCAACATCGCTTTTTAAGCATTAACGACAACGCGGAAAAAGCGTTGTTGTTTAACTTTTTTCTTGTAGTGATTTGTTTTCTATATATGTTTGGTTATGTCTCTGAAACTTATGTATTTAAAAATTTTCTGATCGGATATAATGTTTTAAGTTTACATCATTACCCTTTGATTCTATGTCTATATATTAATAGACGAGATTATTAAAGAAGCCCTATATATGATTATGATGACGTAAGGGCTTTTGTTTTGTTCCCTATCGACAAAAAAACTCTCGGAAACTTAAGGAAGTCTACAAACTAAAGATCATTCTCCCTGGATTGACTGCAAACTATGAATTTCGGTACCTTAAGAATGGAATAGAGATTAAGGCTGCATTTGGTACACTTGTTTTCCATTTTCATTTTCCACAAAAAAATGTGGTTTTCAAGAAAACGTGTTTGGTTTGCATTTTCCAGACTTGTTTTCCAGAAAAAGATATAGCGTTTTCTGGAAAACTAAAAAATGAAATAAAATCATTTTCTAAAAAATAAAAATAGAAAACGGAGTAAACCAAACACTCCCTAATATTTTGTGTTGAGATTTCTCAACCCAATATTTCTATCATCCCAGAGCTTGCACCCCATTTAGAAGAAAAAATCCTATAAAATAGGTCGTAGCTGGAATCGAACCGCGAATGTCTGAAATGATAACTTGTCATCCTGCCCCTCCACCATAACCCCGGGAGCACCAATAAATTTGATACAAAAATGATTAATGAGGATGGATAACGTCAAACCTAGGGCAACCAGCGCGGCCCCATAGAGTTTCCCATCGGTCGCTAGGATAAATCGGGAAGTGATCACGGCGAGCGGTCCAGAAACCCAACATTCAAGGTTCGTGCCTAGGAAAAATTTCTGTAAAATACATCGTAGCTAGGGATCGAATCGTAAATATCTGAGATGATGATTAATCACTCTTCTACTGCATTATACACCGAAAGCACAAATAAGTTCAATAAACGGACAACAGAAAAAGTACTTAATATCCCGAATTATAAGAAAGCCAAGATTCTGATTCTGAGAGCAAATAAGTTACTAATTCAAGAAAATTGTTTAGTGAGGAGTGACACAAAAGCCTAACAGTAAATAACGTAGAAAATTTATGGACTGTTGATTGTTTTTCATAAGCCCGAAACATATCTATATATCCTGAAAGTGCACACTAACGGGACAGGGATTAAACTTAAGAACTAAGCATGCATCGTCTTCATAGACAAGTTATTTGAGATGCTTACAGTTGACTATCAGCATTAAGTTCTTCGCTAGGCAACAAATGTTAACCGATTTAAATGTCCCAAATTAATACATTAAACGCAATGGGGTATGAGGAGAGTGGAGACGATCTCAAATAGTTAAACAGCGATCTATCTTATGTTCAAACGACAATTAATCGTATCTTTCTAGATAAAAATCGTGTTTTTTTTTATTCTATTCGTAGTTGGTACTAAGACATACCAATCATTTTTTGCTAAAACTTGTGATAAAGCTTCGATGATTCAAAGCATACAAAACAAATCTACAAACATCTCGGATTATTCTGTCGCCGACACCGGAAACTCAAACTATCTCAAAAATGACTTAATAACCATGACTCATTTCTGATTTCATTACTAACCGAAGGATGAAAAGAGAACCTCAAACGAAAGAAACCTTATGGAATCCGATCCAATCGGAAGAAAACCGTCACGAAATTGGACAAGCTATCCACGCATTTTAAGCCTAGATCCGACTGCAAAAAGAAGAACAATAATTCAGAAACTTTATCTCGAAACCAACATGCAAGGGCCTAGATATCCAACCAGATCGGAGCAAATTAGCGAAAAACATGAATTAATTACCTTATGGAAATCATGAGGAGCGACGCCCGGAAGGTAGAATGCATCATCCGGAGGCAGGAGGATCAATTCGTCATCGAGCGAGAGAAACCTCCTCAGGCCCTCGCGAATGCACGCAAAAGTGGAGATTTTGCTTATATTAAACACGATAAAGATTTTTTTTTTCTTGAAACAATGAAATATAGTAAAAAAATTAAATTAAATTAAATTAAAAAAATGCTCGTGGAATCAGACTAATCATCTCGGATAAGTTAGCGTAAGGCTATAAGTTGAATATCGGATGATAATATATAAATTAAAAAATATTAGATTTATGGCCGCCCCGGCTAAATATAGAAAGATAAATCACAAACATAATACCCCTTTGCATAGGGTTGGTCAGACTCAATGAGATATTTTATATTAATTAAAAATTAACTTAAAATTTATTTTAATAATTATACATGCGGTAATAACTATGTGAACTCACACTTCGGCATTGATATCTAATTTAGTAATCATCAAGCATTGATCTGGCCCATTAAGACTAGGCTGTGCCTAACATATACGAACGCGCAACCCATGTCGGCCCGGCCCAATCGCCCCTTCTAGTAACACTTCTCGTTAGCGTAAGCTTGCAGGACGCCACCGTCAGTGTGGCATTCATATCGCTGCAGTATTCGAGCAGTCAAGCAGTTGAGTTGCATTTAAGAAGACGATCTTCAATAATTGGATTGGAATTCGAATGATAAGAACGTACAATGAACAATTAATGATGTCGGTTAGAGAAAGCTTGGTCATTATTAATTGGGCTCCATTTATTAATTGCAATGATTTGATAGTTGTATTAATTATTTATGATTAGTAATTCCGCCAGGTCCACTATTTCACAAATTACAATTATTATTTGCACACTTTATACATTTAGTTTACTAAGTTAATTATTCTTGCCAGTAGTTTTATTAAAATGTTGATTCTGGTGACCATATATTCATGCTAGAATAACTCATTGAATCATCTTAAAAAATCACAGTGAGATTTCTAATTAGCTTAAGTTGATTTGCTTGATAAAAAATACAATAGAAAATTTAATTCTCAGCATTAAAATGTAAAAAAAACAAAAGTAATAGCAATTAAACAATAATAGTATGGTGATCTGTCACGATTAACTAAATACCTCAGTCTAAATCAATGTGGAAACAGTAAAAGTGTCTATTATAAAAATAAAAATATATCAATCAACTTAACCGAGATGGCATAAGATTTGAAAGTCAATTCACTGTCCATAGAATATTGAGAGCTTCCATCGCATTCAACTTGATCAAATATATTGATGTTAAAGGTTTACTTTATTACAAGATGAAACTGTTAAAATTAATTTCATTATGATTATTATTGTTATTATTATTTTGAATTGGTTGAATGGTTGAAGCATCAAATCAGTCCACAGTCAGCTGAGTTGTCTGGATCTTGATCCTTCTCTTTCCTCCTTATTTGATGATGAACGCGGTTACTCCCAATCAATTATTCAAACGAGAGAGAGACAGAGAAGGATTTAATATGTATAAACATTTGAATCAAATTTTCAAAAAGCACTTTTGTAAATAATAATAAGAGATGTGAATGAATATATAAGAACCTACAAAATTATCTGAATATTCTTCAAAATAAAAATTAAAAAAAGGTAAAATCATATATATGCATGCAGAGATGTATATATCCATCTCGTTGCTAACACTGAAGCATATGATACACGGAGTAATTCAATTCCAGCAACCTTAATTATATTCCTAAAAACTCTTTCAAAGAAAAAGAACAGAAAATAAAAAAGGTAAAAGGAAAAAAAAAAGGAAAAATCTGAAACACATGATCACGAGAGGAGCTGTGGCGGGCCATGGTGTAGCATGGTTTGCAGTGTCCCTTAGCGGCCACTGGATTTGTGGTACCCAATTGAAAACTACACTTCCTTGGACTCACCTTGTAATTATTGAGGCAGCCTCTCCTTCCCCTTGTTATTATTTATACCTCAGACAGTACTGATGAGTGATGCTGAATAATTTATTAATGCTCCTTGTCCTCTTCATGCTCCTCGATCGATCACCAGATGCTGCAGCTCATTTGAAGGAAGGAGGCAGCCTATACGTATCCATTCTTTCTGTCATACAAATTCATATTTAACTGCGCACTTTATTTATATGTATTTTTTATTTTTCATGCAACATTATCATGTGAGCGTAATTAATGTGTGTGTGTGTGTGTGAAGCATATATACATGGTTCCATTAGGCTACTTAATTCAGTGCTATGTGTTAATCCTGCAGAGTTTATTAGATCAGAGCTAGCTAGTAATTACAGTGGAGTGGGATAGGTACGGATCATGCATGAAAAGAATGAACTGATTGTGAATGATCACAGGTCTGATCTTCGCGTATATTCCTGTATATGTCGGGATACATGGTGGTCATTCTTTTCGTATTGTCGTATACTTCTGAATCTGATCTCAGAATATTTTGTAGTTTTCATTACCAATAAAAAAAAATACATGTATACAATATTAGTGGTTGAGTGTACTGGCTAGTGTGTGTTAAATATATATGTATGTGTTGTGAAAATATTAAATATATAAAAACAACAATTATACTACTCCTACTTCATGACATGCGATGTGTCCGATGCATCATCCCCAAAAAAATTCACTAATTTACATCTTTACGAGAAATAATTAATGAAATAAAACTTTACAAAGAAGGATAACTCTTTATTTTACAAGCTTAGCGAGATTGATCTTATTTTAGGATTATATTCATCAAAGTATCCCAAGAAGTACAATATGGATATTAGACAATAATCGTGTTCAAATAAAGTTAGAAGCCAATTTGATAAAAATATCAACAACATTATCTTTGTTTATGTTGAAAATATGAATGGAAAAGGAGATGAAACGGAAAAAATATACGTGGAAGTTTAGTTCTATATTGAGAGTTTCATGGCAAGGTTTGTATATAATTTGGAGTCTTGATATCCTACTTACCTTATGGTATTCCCCTTAAGCACCATGTGCATTTTTTTTATTTTTTTAAAATTTCTTTAGCTTACATACTGTAACCCAAACCCTAAAGCCAAAAGCCAAAAGCTTAAACCCTAAATACTAAACTCTAATCTTTGAAAAAAAAATAAAGAAAAAAATATACTTGATACTCACAAAATGAGCATCATAAAGTAAGTAGGATAACATTCTTATATATGTCACAAGTATTGAAGTGGAGATTAGAGACTCTCTCTCACACGCGTAGAAATGTAAAAATTAAAAATATTTTTTCCTAAATAAATAATTTATTAGGATTTATCTTCTTCACTTTTCTTAATCTTCCTTAATTAAAGTAAATAAACACATCAGATACAAATTTCATTTTTTTCCTTGGGTATTTTTTTCACTTTGGATTTCTTTCCTTAATATACAATGGTGCAATTGGCGATCTTGATACATATGATCTACTAAGGCAATCCAATGTTTGCCATCAATTGGTAAAGTAATCTTCAATCATAGTCAATAATTGCTTCTTCCTAAATGGTTTGAAGAAGATCCAACTAGATCATCCACCATTGTTTAAGCAGTTTGGCCAAGATTCAACTAGGTCACATCCCCTATTGTTTAAATGGCTAAGGGGTGTTAGTTACCTAATTATTTCATTAGTTGTATTACTAAAACAATTCTTTTGTGCATTCTTGGAATGGTTGATCAATATCTCATATGTTGGCCATCTTCTAGGGTCCTCATAATTAGGATCAATCTTGGTTTTCGCTTGAGCTTTGAACATTCTTTCATGTATTTATTGTTGGTGCATTCGTCCTCAAGTCCAAGTTGACTAAGCTCGGATTGACTCGAGCTTGAATTTCAATATTTGACAATGTGTGTGTGAGAAGTCAAGTAGATCAAGGGAGGATTGGATACTTTACTAGGTAAGTCCTAATTGGATGTTAGGAAATGGAAAGTCCTAACTAGATCATAGGTGATGAAAGACCCTAGTCGAGAACTAGGAAATGGAAAGTTCTAATGGGCTAGCCAATGGAAGACTTAGTTGGGAACTAGGTAATAGAAGTTATAGCAGGGCTAGGCAGTGAAAGTCTTAGTTGGAAATTAGGCAATCGAAGTCCTAATTGGCTAGACAAAGGAAAAGAAAAAAAAAGTACCAATGTGGGATCAAAGATAATGACTGTGGCATATGAGTGGATCAATAGAAGTTCGACCTGAGCATGACTTAGGTCGAGGTCGAGCGATAGAAGTCGATCTCTCGAGGTCGAGCAATAGAGGCTGAGCTCTCGAGGCCGACCTCCCGAGGTCGAGCGATCGGGGCCGAGCTCTCAAGGCCGACCTCCCGAGGTCGAGCGATAGAAGCCGACCTCTCGAGGTCGAGCAATAGAAGCCGAGTTCTCGAGGCCGACCTCCCGAGGTCGAGTTTTTGAGTCTCACCCCTCGAAGGGCTCCGTCAAAACTCTCCGTTAAGAGACGTGGTCGTCATCTGACGTGGCCGCCCAGCAATTAATTAGAAGTAGGATCACAGGGTGGCAGACTGCTGTGTCAGCCTCACGTCACCGCTCACTTAGCTTAATCCCTAACTAATCTTTAGTGAGATGTGACATCCCGCACGAGTGAGACCTTTCCCCTTCCCCTATATAAACCCCTCCTCTTGCTCCGAAGAGGAGATCGCTGCCACTTTGCAACCACTCCACTACATTGAGAGCTCTGTTTTAGTCCGACCTCCCAAACTACAGCAGACCGGGTCGGCTTGGTTAGACCGAGTCATCCGAGAGAGAACCGATCTTCGCTCTTCGACAGGATCAGTGATCAAAAGTTCAACGGAAAGTTGGCATAATATGGAAAATCTAAGTGAGTTAAAGGTTGACAAACACTTGGTGAAGAAGCCTTGTCGGGTCAAGGTTGACCGGATGCTAGGCAACGAAAGTTCTAACAGATAACGTTTGACTGGATATTGGGCAAAGAAACCCTAAACTTGGATTTCGTGTTAGGGTTGGGCAATTGATTAGGGTAATCGATTGGCTCAAAGCAATCGATTGAAAGCTTTTTCGCGAGAGTACAAAGGTGCAGGAATCGATCGATTCTGGCACTACCAATCGATTGGGCAGTGTGTCTCATGGATAGAAAGGTTTTGAAACGATTGAAATCAATTAAGGCAATCGATTGGTCAGTGTGTCTCATGGATAGAAAGATCTAAATCGATTGAGGCAATCGATTTAGGCTTCATCAATTGATTTGGCTATCGATTAGGCAGCTCTCTCTCGCGAACATAAGCTTCGGAATCAATTGACTTAATGATTAGAAACTAGTAATCGATTGGTATGATTTACCAATCGATTAAACTTGCGAAAAAAGTAATTATGCAAGTTTAAATTGTCGATATGACGTGGCAATCAATTGGGGGTAATACCAATCGATTAGGAAGCATAAGTTAGCCCTAGAAAAGAGTTTTCATGATGGTTTGAAGCACGCCAATTCTTGGGTGTTTGGCGAAGAAGTGTTGTGTATTTTCCACTGTCAAGAGGCAATCCAAAGGAAGAAAAGAGCAGTAGCGGACCTGAGAATGTTGGTAATTAGAATGAGTTTCCATGTGCACTTCCCCGATTTACCTTAGCAACTAATTGGAAACTTCCGTGGGCCAAATCAGTTGCTCCATTTCGATGTTATCTGACCTGGTTAATCAAAGGAAGAAAAGAGCAAGTAAGCAAATTCATGTTATATAGTCATTTTTGATTTGCCTTGTAACCTAGTTTACATTTCTTGATTGCATTTCTTATGCTCGAATTTGTAGGAGATTTCTCCTCCTCTAGAAAATTTTCAAGAAGGAGAGTTTTCACAGTAAAGCTGTGAGAAAGAGTTGAACCCTTGGATTTGTAACCTTAAAGAGGTGGATACCAAATAAATCCAAGTGTTAGCATTGTGAAGATTCTTCGCTTCTAGTTTCCGCTATAATATCCAATTTGAAGAAACGATTGAAGCTATTCATCCCATCTAACTCATACCGATCCCAACACTTACTCGAATGTTCAAGTCAACCTGCTCAAGTTCCATGGGATTCATTATTATTTGTATGAAATATAGAGTTTCGACTAGAGTGTATAACAAGCTAATTAACTTAAGGAAAGAATTTTGAAAGAAATTACTATGACAATTAATGAATATCACAATGGATATATTACCCTTCGATTGATCTATTATTATTCTTCTACTTCCTAAAAGCACTCTAGAGAGCTTCACTTACACTGGCCGCTCCTTACTGATTCATTTCCTTAATTGTTGCTTGGAAATATCACTGACAATTCTACGTATAAAGTGGTAAATTAATTAACGAATTTACATGCCAAACAAATTAATTACCTAGTGGACAAGTCGAATTGTTCATTATAAATAAACAAGAGAAAAAGGCAGAAAAGAAATTAAAAGCAAAACTGACAATTAGGGTTTGAAGTATTGCACTGCGCAAGGTAGTTAAGTCCAAGAACGATGAGCCAAGTTGAGTCAGAACTCAGAAGGGTGTTCGAATCCCCCTGCCCCTCGCATTTAATGCCCTTTGGCAAATAGTGCCCTCGCAGGGGCCCCTACACGCACCCCTATGCCATCAATCTCCGACCTGCAAATATCGATCATACATCGATATCCCCCTCGTATGAATATCTCTATTTCCCGGCCAGTCACTGCCTTCCTTCTTCATGCACCCTAGCTACTTCTGGAATGTCATCATGCTCCTTGCAACCTCCTAATTCCATGATACTTCCATTTCCTTAATTAGTTTCCACAAATGGAGTATCTCAATCAAACTAATATTTAATTCAAATATTGTAATTTGATCATCAAGAGAACTTAATTTCATATATACTGGCCGGAATTCTTTTGAGAAATTAATATATAGCAGCAATATTAGTAATTATCCTTTTCTATTTTTTTTCTTTGAAAAAAAAATGTTTACCATACAAAATGGTTTCCTGGCCTGTCTGGTCCCTTCTTCAGTAGCTAGCTCAGTGTGGGTGTGTGTGTGAAATTTGTGTCCTTACACTCACTGCCCACTCATCACTCACCATCACCATATATCATCTAGTACATATTCTCTCTTCCATTCGAAAGCAGCAGGACATAGCCTATCCTGATCCCTCTCGATCGGCTCCCTTCTCCTCACCTTTCTGATCTCCATGTCTTCATTTGATCTCAACCAAGCTTCCTCCATAGAGGAGGAAGAAGCCGATCTCTGCGTCCCCAACCACCTCTTCACTGCTGCCCTCTACCATCGCTCGTCGGATTACAGTTGCATCGCCTTTGATCGCCACCAGCAGCATCAGGCATGATTGATCAATTAGACAACTTCTTTTTCTTTTTCTTTTTTCTTTTTAAATTGATCCAACAGTTGTATTTCTGATATGTGTTGTTCTCGTACTCATCTAATTTTTTTTTTATACAGCACAAAGAGATCTTGTTCATGGATGGATCGAGCTGCAATGATGATCGCGGCTCGATCGCACCGGATCCTGCAAACGAGAGCCATCGCGACGATCTCAAGCTCTCGCTTTGCGATCCGTTCGGTGGTTTAAAGCGAGAGGAGGAGGAGGAGGAGGGGGAGGAAGAGGCGCCGTCGGGCGGCGTTAGGGAGGGCAACTGGGTGCCCTCCAAGATGCGGTTCATGCGCAAGATGATGAAGTATTCAGCTCATATGATAGCGAGCAAACCGAGCGACAGCCAAGAATTAGCGATCCAACCCGTCGTTCGAGCTGGGTTTCCCATCCAGACAAGTACAGCTGCTCATAAAAAATAACAACAACACGGACGGCAGCTCGACCTCTCCGAGTGGAATCATCAGAGTCTGCAGCGACTGCAACACCACAAAGACGCCTCTATGGAGAAGCGGCCCTCGCGGCCCCAAGGTATAACATATTTGATCTTTAATCAATTCATGTCGTCGTACGAAGTCGAAGGATTAAAAAATAAAAAAAAACTTGTATATTAATTGGTGCCTGGTGCAGTCCTTGTGCAACGCGTGCGGTATACGTCAAAGGAAAGCAAGGCGGGCAATGGCGGCGGCGCTACATGGAGGAGTAGGACTTCCCGGTGGCGGCGGAGGCGGCGCCCATGCCACGGCCGTGATGGCAAACAAAACTAGGAAAGAAACCAAATTGGGTATCGATCGAACCGATCTCCCATTCAAGAAGCGGTGCAAGATCAACATTACTGCTGCTGCTGCTGCTGCTCTCCTCCTCCTCGCCCTCCTCCCAAAAAGCTTTGTTTTGATGATGCAACGCTGATAGCCTCCAACAAGCATAACAACTCCACTGTGATCAAGAAGGTCTTCCCGCAAGAGGAGAGAGATGCAGCTGTGTTATTGATGGCCTTATCCTGTGGCATCATCCGCAGTTGATCGATCAGCCTTAAGGTGTTCCTTTCTACTTAATTTCAATTAAAAATGAAGTCGATCGAGGATATATATTTATGCACTCTATCTATATATATGATATGAGCAAGTATGCATGTAACTTTGCTGAGTGAGTAATTAATAAACCTTTGGAACAAATAAACTTTTAATTTGCGAGTGTGCTGTTGTCGAGGAAGTTCCTTGAGATCTTTCTTCTCTTGTATAGTTTTTGTTTTAACTTTGGCAAATATATAAATATATGCATGCATGATATCATAGGATCAATATATACAACATTTGCTAGATCTAGAAAAAGGTAATATTACTGAAACGATCACGAGAGTCCAATTAATTTTCAATCGGCAATGCTGATTAATCACACTGAAAAGTGAAAAGCTAGCTACAAATGATTCGGTGTTATGCATGCATGCAGTGGAAAGCTGTTCACTGATTCAGGCACCTTTTTCTTTCTTTCTCATCAGTACCGATCTTTTTGACATCTTACTTAAGATGTTAATATAGAATGATATGATCAGAAGAAAAAAAGAAAAGAAAATGTTGAAATATATGCAGTGGACCTTTCAACGGAATAGTGCAGCGGTAAAAATGGAGAAAAGCTGGTCAAGTCCTTGGCTGTGTAAGAGGTCACAGGTCGATCGAGGGATCACAGCATTAATAAGAGACGAAATAACGCTGTACGTTGTCACCAGAATTTGTCCCGGCGTCAGTTTATCTTCTTGCGGAAGAATGCATTAACTCCTCCGGTCATAACATTTTCAAACTTTAATTCAGCTAATACATAAATTTTGACGTTTGTTTTAAATATATATATATAGTCTCGCAAGCAAAGTATCTGTACCAAAATAAATATTAGATTGAATATATATATATATATAAAGAGAGAAAAAAGTGAGAGAGAAAAAGATAATAATACAATATAAAAAAAAGATGGTTTGGGGATTGATTTCTGCATGCTCCCATGCATGGATTCCTCAGTGACCTCCACAAATATACCCTGAGGGATTCGATATACAGAGAACAAAAGCTACCCAACAAATTGGGAGAAGAAAAGTTGCTTGTTCTTATACGTACAGGAATTTGGCCTCTACTTTGCTCAATATTCCAATCAATTCGTTGAGAAAGAAAAGTAGAATAGTGTCTGAATTAAAGCTTTGTATTGACCTCTATCTATATATATAAAGATTATGTGCATATCAGCATATCTGACAAGGGATGACCAAGAACAAGTCAGAAGTTTCTTTTATTCTCACTTCTAATTGGTTGCAATTATAATGAATCGATAATCATGTCGCTTATAATTAAGTTTGCAGTGCAGTAGAATACATTAATTATGCATTTTGGAGATTTGATGATATATAGGAACAATATATATCCCAAAGGCACACGAATGATGTTTTTATATGTGAAGGATAACGAATTAAGGAATAGGGGGAAAAAACTATTATATCATTTTTTTTCTGGAAATTGTAAGTAATAAAAATTATGTATAATTGCATTAATTAATTAGAATAATTATACTAATGCAATTTGAGTAGATTGGGTGTAAATGAGCTTTGAGCGTATCTAATTCTAAGTAGAACCTAATTACAGCTAAAACATATGACTAATAAATACTAAATATTAAATAGTTATTGTTAAATGTTATAAAGCCATGGATAATCATTATTTATGTTATGATTAAATTCCAGTCTAACCGTTTAGAAAAATTCACGCCATCAATTTTTATTTTTTAAATTGATTCGGTCGGCCCAACTCAATTGCTTTTGGTCAAAAGCCCAGACTTTTATTAAATGGAAATTGGGCCCACAGCCCAAATTATTAGGATTTGGATTCCAATCCAAAATATATATTAAAAAACAAAATAAATCCGAAACCTGTAATTCTCTCTTTGTCAAAAATAAGAAAATTGGAGGGCCAAAAGGTAAAGCTTCCTAAACCTAAGAGCTTTTATAGAATAATGGAATTTGGAAGGGGCTATTTGCAAAATGTCCAATTCTTTATTATTCCTTTTCTCTTTCAAATTTGTGATCTCGGCCCCGGCACCTCTTCTTCCCCTTCTACCTCCTCTCGTTCGATCGGAGCTCCGCAGATTGGCGATTCCGGTCCCGTGCAGCGTTCAGGCGTCGCCGGCGCGAGATCTTCTTCCCTCTGGTGAGCCAGATCGTGGGTTGCGTTGGCCCTCTTCACCATCAAGCACGGATCTAGGGTTCGGCGGGATCGCAGCAAGGGCATTCTTGAGGCCGGTGGTTCTGCCAGGTTCCAGGGCTGAGGGGGGTTTGAGCGATTCTGGTTGGATTGGGGCAGAAGCCCTCCGCCGGTGCCAAAGCGAGGTAAGGATCTGAGTTTTGATCCAAAGATTTCTATCCCGGATCTGTGGTTTGGAGTGTTGCTCGTTTCTCTTACCTGTTAAGTTTTGGAGAAGTTATTCCTGTATGAGTTTTAAATCGAAGTAGAGTAATGGTGGTTCTGAAATGGAATTCATGGTTGATTATGATAGATGATACTTCGATTTGGGTTTTGTTGGTTTTAGATTGGTGTTTTGAATTTGGATGAGGAATCTGAGAATCTGAGTTCATTTATGATCTATTTGGTTTCAAATTGTCTGTTCAAATTTATCCCTGTAAGCTTGGATCTGGGTTGATCCCTCTGTTCTTGATTCGATCTGGGTTTTAGCTATTCGGTCTATGGGATTTCGATCTATGTTCTTGTATGGTATCTGATCTTGGGTTGATTGGAGATGGTCTCTGATTTTGATTCCTGATTTGGTTTAGGTTTGGAGATCGTGGTTAAGATGTTGGTTTTCAGATTTGTATCTTGCCGTGAGTTTGAGTTTTGGCTGAGAGATTTCTGTTGGTTTTGGTTTTTTTGCCGTGAGCAGAGTTGATCAAGGATGGCTCGGGCTGTGGTTTTCCTGTTGCTGTGATCTATGTAGAGCTATGTATCTGTTGGTGTTGTGGTTTAATTAGAGTTTGGATTAGTGTATCTGCTGTGATTAATTAGTGTGATTTCTGCTTAGGTGGTGGAGTGTTTTACGTTGATTTGCTTTGTATTATTTGGGCTTAATGGATGATATTTGGTTGGTTAGTTGGGTTAGGTTTGGGTTAGACCTAATCCGAACCTAATCTTAGATGGTTGGGTTATTTAATAAATGTATAATTGGCTAAGTGATTTCGTTTTTGATACAGGACACTGACTTGGTTGTTTCCTTACGATTTTGGACGGGAGGTTCTCTTCGGGTTCGAGCACCTACTCGGAGCGAGTACTTTGGACTTATTTGCTCAGATATTGTCATAGTTGTTATGCATAGTTAGTTATAGATAGCAGTAGAGTTTTATTTACTTCCTGCTTCCGTATATTTATATTTGATATTAGTTGCTTGATTAGGCGATAGGTTTACTTCTGTATGGCTATGAGGTTGGACCTCCTTACCCTTTCATTTATCACGTATTGTTGTGTATTTTAGATTAGTGATAGAATACCTACACCTCGTGTTAGGGTTAGGATATGGTGCGTGATTAATCTTGGACCCCTACATATGATGCTAATGATTGTAGGATTCGTTAGGAAGTGTTGCATGAGTGAATGTCATGCATCACGTCGGTATTATACGTGTTCGGACGACTCCTGACTTCTTGGTGGTTGAACATGGGTCGTCAATCATGTCCAAAGAGTAGAGGCATACTTAGGCGAACCCTGACTTCCAAGTGGTTGAGACTGGTTGTCAGATATGTCTTAGATCTTGCATAACCCCAGGTGCGTTGGCTATTCATGCATTTTGCATAGCCCCAGGTGCCCCCAGGTGCGTTGGCTATTCATGCATTTTGTATAGCCCCAGGTGCGTTGGCTATTCATGCATCTTACATAGCCCCATGTGCGTTGGCTACTCATGCATTCTGCATAGCCCCAGGTGCGTTGGCTATTCATACATTCTGTATAGCCCCAGGTGCGTTGGCTATTCATGCATCTTGCATAGCTCTAGGTGCGTTGGCTACTCATGCATTCTGCATAGCCCCAGGTGCGTTGACTATTCATGCCTTCTGCATAGCCCCAGGTGTGTTGGCTACTAATGCATTCTACATAGCCCCAGGTGCGTTGGCTACTAATGCATTCTACATAGCCTCAGATGCGTTAGCTATTCATGCCTTCTGCATAGCCCCAGGTGCGTTGACTACTCATGCATCTTGCATAGCCCCAGGTGTGTTGGCTATTCATGCATCTTAGCACAGTTGTGTTGTCTGCGTTATGGTACTTGTTTGTACATGGTCAGTGTATATTTGACCTGCACCTTCAGGAGGTATGTTTACATAGAGTCTGGGGACCTTATGTTGCTCGTATGGCATTTGGATCTTTATACCCGCAGGTTAGCCTGACTCTGGTACGTATCATTTGTTCTTGGTATTCTAGTATTCAACATTTCCTGCTTTTGTATCTGATACCGTTGTCAGTTTGACTCTTTCTGCTAGTATAGCTTACTATGCATATCAGATATTTGTATTCGCTGAGTTCTATGAACTCACACAGACAGCCTTGTTTTTATTTCAGGATGATCATCTGGAGTGTCTGGCGGTCTGTCCTAGTTCGCGTATTATCCGAGACGATTTCCGGGGTTGTCTTGTTTTTTGATTGTGGTACATGTTGGTACCCTTTCCTTTATTTTGTACTTTTCATTTCCGCTGCAGTATGTTTTGCTCTGTTGTGTCATTTATTTTCACGGCAGTATAGTTGTACTTTTGTGTGTCATGAAGGCGTTAGTTTCGTTTAGCTTTATCGTAAGTCGTACCGGTACGTAACTTTTATCGTCGTTTTCGTTTTCCTTTATTTCAGACGCTTGTTTCAGCCCTATAGGCTGTGGTACAAGCAGGCTGAGGTAGTCGTGGTGGTTAGGTTTTCAGATTGTCCGCTGGGACGAGGGAGTAGCTGTCTGGTCAGTATCAGACGAGCGGCTCCTCAGGGCGTGACACTCTTCATCCTCATCTTCCAGACTCATCCACTGGCCTTTAGTTCTCACCTCTGAGCCCTTTGTTGTTGCCTTTGAGCTCGCTCAAATCACACAAATTGATTGGACTCGGTCGCTGAAATCTACCTCGATCACGTACAAGATTCATCTCACGATTTGTAGTTCAGAATCTGCTTCCCTCAGAACAGGTTCGTCTACTATTTCAATCAGATCACACTGCAGGAAGATACATTCAGTTCACTGTGCTTGAGAACCCTACCAACAATGAGAAACAATTGCAGCAAATTGATGAAGGACGAGCTCTTTACGAATGGACAGAGGGTTGAATAGCCAAACATATCCGAGTGCAGTGACCGTGCAGACAATTAGGGTCGCCAAATCAGCAGGCAAAGCAACTGCGAGCAGAATTGACTACTGAGCATCAGCTTTTGCTGCCCCTGACCCTGCTCCTGCACAGAACCTTGGACCTGGTCAAACTCTCAGAATCCATTCAATGAAAAGGTATATTTTTTAAGAGTATTATTAATAAATTTAAATCCTATAGATTTATCAAAAAGCCTTTTAAATCTAATTTACAAAGTTTTTTGTTTTTTTTTTGAATACTTATACTTCATAGTTATTTCTGACACCTTGGCACTATCTGGTGGCTTTCATGGAGCACCAATTGCTTGTCCCTTTGTCTCTGCCACTGATTCCTGTTCATGGTGGAGGTTTTATCAGTCTTCTGATATTTTGATTCAACCGGATTAACTTTTGAATGCTCAGTTTAACCTGTTGAACTAAACGACCCATTCTGATTCTAATGGTTTCGTCTCAAGCTTCTGTTATCTTATTTTGTAGATTTTTCGCACCAGTTTTCATGAGAATAGAGATGACATTATATTGATCACGACGACAAAAATAATAATTTAAAAGATGATAAAAATTTATTTCGATGATGGATGGGGTTTTATTTCAATGATCATTTTCATGTACGACAACAGAAGGAAGATTTTTGTTGAATGGACTTCACGTGTGCACGACGAACGAGCGCAGATGCTGCCTCTTCCATGCGTTCGCAATCTCAATATCACAGTGCCACCGCATACGATCAATTTATTTTAGCCCCAGGCGACAAGAATGATGATTAGATATTCCAATTAAAGATTTAAAATTTGAAGTTTAGTTATAATATATTATAGAATTTTTTTTATTTTCATGGATAACGAATCTAAAAATATTTATTACCAGAATAAGCCTACATATTTATTTTCCTAATTTACTTTGGTGATAAAAAAACATTTTATGGAATTAGCTCGATCGTTCCAGATTCGACATTATATGACCTGATTAATTATTTTTTTTAAAATTTAGACACGGGATGTCTAATGTCTTTTAAGGAGGGATAGTTGATTAGTATATAGGTCCTTGCTCTCCTGCTTATACTAGTCATTGCTTGAGCTAGTAGTTATATGTTATTTATCTCCATTTATAATATCTAGAGATAGATTATGAAGGACATTTAGGATGAATGTTATTATCTTTTATCATTATTCTTAGACGTGGATGTTCTCGGATACTGTGCAATAGAAGAGTGTCAAATTATCAACGCACAATCACAAAATAATGAGTTCCTGAATTATTCATAAGTTTATAATTAATTTTGATTAGATTTAGTCCCCGTCAATTCGTCTCAGGGATAATACAAAAGAGATAAATCAAAGCTACTGATTCGAATAATGTGGCTAGTACGTAGGGAGGATGAACACACTTGCTTAGCAAATTTTGATTTTAAAAATTTTATAAGATGATTGCCAATGAATTAATTTTTTTTTAATGTCATAATTATTAGATTTTATAATTTTATAATTTATCTTTCTTTGAGAATTTGGAGTCCTTAGTATGAAATTGATAATTTTAGATGGCAAAAATCTCATTTTTTTATAAATAAAAAAATATAAATTTTATATTAAATAAATAAGGAAAAAATATAATTTAATGTGAAAATAAAAATAAAAGAATATAATTGTATTTAAATACGATCTTAAAAATTATAAAAAAATCATAATAAATTTTTATAAATTAAAAAATTAATTTAATATAAAATAAATTTAAAAAATATATAATTAAATTTAATCATTTTTAATAATAATTTTAAAATTAAAAAAAATTAGTTGATTAGATTTTAGACATAGCAGTATTTATTTTGTAGATAATCTTTGACAGAAATTCTCGGGCGTGGGGCGATCCGCCCCCATTAAATGCTGGTGGGCACTTCACAGCTCCCCACTTCCAATCAAATCCTTACGCCCCTTTTGTACTTGCTGCTCCTTCTCGAATACCAAACTGATTTCCCCCTCCCTCCTCCTCCTCCGGCGACGGTGTTGTTATTATGCGACATAGCAAAATCTCCTTTGACAGAAGAAGGAGAAGAACATGGACCAATCGCTGAGTAATGTGTGGCTCGCACTTTTCATCTTCTTCCTCGTATTACTCATCTCCAAGACTTGCGGGAACAGAGCAAGCAGAGCGGTGGGTTGCCGCCTCCCCGCCGGTTCTGGCGGCTGGCCGATCGTCGGAGAGACCCTCCACTTCGTCTCCTCCGCCTACTCCTCCCAGCCAGAGCAGTTCATGGATAAGCGCCGCCGACTGTACGCCCACTGATTCGTTAATAAACGCTGGTTCGTTCAAGTTCAACATTTGGCAGGTGGTGTATGAGTCCTCTGCCGCTGCAGGTACGGGAAGGTGTTTCGGTCGCATCTGTTCGGGAGCCCGACGATCGTGTCTACGGACGCGGGGGTGAGCCGGTGCGTGCTGCAGAGCGACGCGGGGGCGTTCGTGCCATGGTACCCCAAGTCGCTGACGGAGCTCATGGGCGAGTCCTCCATCCTGCTAATCAACGGCAGCCTCCAGCGCCGCGTCCACGGCCTCATCGGCGGCTTCTTCAAGTCCGCCGAGTTGAAAGCGCAGATCACCCGCGACATGCACCGCTACGTGCTCCACTCCATGGTCAACTGGCGCCACCAAAACCGCATCCTCGTTCAAGACCAGACCAAAAACGTGAGTTACTTCTCGCACGCGATAAACAAATTCATCCTGCTAATTCTCTGGATGAAATCGTGAAACAGATAGTGTTCCAAATTCTAGTCAAAGCACTGATCGGACTCGACCCGGGGAAGGAGATGCAATTCCTAAAGCAACAGTTCAAGGAATTCATCGCCGGCTTGATGTCTCTGCCGGTGAAGCTGCCCGGAAGCAGGCTCTACCGATCGTTGCAGGCCAAGAAGCGGATGGTGATGCTGATTAAGAGCATCATCGCAGAGAAGAGAACCGAGCGGGCCGACGGTGGCCGGAGCCAACGCCGCCCACGCGACGCCGTCGATGTGTTGCTCGACGACGCCAGCGACGAGTTGACCGACGACCTTATCTCCGACAACATGATCGATCTCATGATCCCGGCGGAGGATTCCGTACCTGTTCTTGCTACTCTCGCAGTCAAGTACCTCAGCGAATCCCCTATTGCTCTCCAACACCTAGAGGTAAATAATACGTATACACTACCAAAACTTACGGTATCACTACGCGTACGATCAATTGCTAATTACTCGATCTCAGGAAGAAAATACTCAACTGGAGAAGTTAAGAGAAGGAGAAGCACTGCAGTGGAATGACTACATGTCTCTATCTTTCACACAAGATGTAAGTTTCATGGCGATGAATGAAATCTGATACGATTATTAGCATGCAATTAATGTATGAGAGAGAGAGAGAGAGCAGGTGATTACGGAGACGCTGCGGATGGGGAACATAATAAGCGGGATCATGAGGAAGGCAGTGAGGGATGTGGAGATAAAGGGCCACCTCATTCCCAAAGGGTGGTGCGTGTTGACCTACTTCAGATCAGTCCACCTTGACGAGAGCCACTACGAGGAGGCCTACAAGTTCAATCCATGGAGGTGGAAGGTGAAGTTCAATTTGATCGCTCTCTGCTTTCGGGAGTCGGAGCTGGTCAACTTCACTTCACGATGCATATGTCTTTCTTTATTGATAGTACTTAGACAAATAGATAAAGCTTATCATGCTTCTGGTCAGTGGTTATCTCATGAGTGCATTCTTCTTCCTCTATCTCTTTGCCCCCACAGGACAAGGACACGAGTTCGTGTAGCTTTACTCCTTTTGGAGGTGGGCAAAGGCTGTGCCCTGGGCTGGACCTCGCCAGGCTGGAGGCTGTCATCTTTCTTCACCACTTGGTCACCAACTTCACGTAAGATTAACTCTCTTGCTGCTTTTTCTTCTCCTTCTAATTTCCTGCGCACTTGCTACACGTGTGGTGTGGTTCTGGTTCTGCCATGGAGCACGAGCAACCCATAGTCGAAGGAAGTTCAAGCAGGTACGGTGGGCGCAGGGGAGAGTAGGCTCCAGTCCGTGTCGGCACATGCATACCACACGTGTGGGGGTGTCGCAGTCTGCAATGCATCGGGGACGACGAAAAAGACCAAAGTCTAAAATGTAATTTAGCTTCGTGACCGCAGGTGGGTGGCAGAGGAGGATCTCATTGTGAATTTTCCAACTGTAAGGATGAAGAAGGGAATGCCCATCAGGGTGAGAAGCAAGAGGTGAAGAAGACGCCAGCCATGGAAGGCGTCGATTTGCATTTACAACACGCAAGACTTACACCAGGACTTCTGGGATGGGACCTGGAGGAGCTGGACCACCCCTGTCAATCTGAGCTGGGACCTCACGGTCAAGCTCCAACAGGGTATACAGATAGATACATATACTTTATGTGAATTGAACAATAAATGAGACGGTATAAAGTATGAAAGACAGGATTGCAATCCCCAAGACGAAGAGAAATAAACAGAGAGAGGTGTAGGGGCTTGAGTTTTGTTTTGCCATGCAAAGGTGGCTTATGGGAGGAGGGGAGTATCCAGAGGCTAGAGCAAGGGCTAAAAAGTTAGTAGGAGCTTCATTGAGCATTCCAAGTCTTGGATACTGCTGCTGCTGACACAGTGGGGAGAGGACAAGGAATTGAATTGGGGTTGCTTTCATGCAGTGGGGTTTGTGGCAATTCAAGGCGAGAGCATCTACTGTACTCTCTTCCCACCTTCCTTGCTGCAAAGTCAAGTGCTCTTCAGACCAAATTACTGCTTTTTTGTGGTTTAGTCTTGGGGATCAGTGATTCCTCTCGTTGAATATGATGTAGATATTTAGATAAATGTATAGATTATGAGCTAAGCTCCTAGATAAGACTCAAAAATGTCCAATCGAGCTGGTGAAAGAGTGACCCGACAGTATATCTAATCACAAGCTAAATAATTTCATTAGTCCTTATCAACACATCATGGTCGCATGTCACATTGTTAGATACGTGGAGCGTTTCTTGTCTTGCAGTGAATAAAATTCTTAGCTATTGATTAGAGCTAACTAACCAAAGACTCTACGATCTTCTGGTCTTTCATACTACGCGTGGGATCACAAAACGACAAACAAAATGGTTCTGATATTTTTCATGAGTTAGAAATAGTTGAAAGAAAGACTGTAATCGGACATCAATATATTCTGCACTATGATAATCGGAATAGTATAGATTTTGTATTGTGTCACGCAGACAGTCTGTTCAATTGGTTTCGGAAACCAGACCGAATTGGCTGGTTCAATAAGTTAAATTGAGAACTAGAAGTCACAGGTTTTTGATATGAATCAATTGGGCGATTCGGTCACAGGCATCAACAATGTTTGGATTCAACCAAGTAGTTGGCAGGTCTCTCTCAGAAATCTGGAGGTAAACAGATTCGAATCATATCAATAGGCATGTATTCGAATCGTTTCTTAATTTCAAGCCCACAAAAAGTGCCTTGTCGAACAAATGAAAATAGTTTTTTTCCTGTGGGAATGTATCAATTTGATGTTAACGTTGCTCATCAGTATGGGTAAAATCATTCTTCATGGAGAACTAGCTTAGCGTATGTGTTGGACCAGTCGAAACAATTTGAAGGCTCAGATAGACCATGCAAGTGATGTTAGGACATGTTTGATAAGGTAGGAGGAAAGGAGATCATTTTCTCATTGATTCTATAGTTCTATTCCTCTCTTGAATGCACAATTTAACTAGAGATGAAAGAAAATGTGAATAGATCATTTTTTTATTCACATGTTCTTTCATATCAATCCTATCTTGAATGCACAATTTCACTTGAGATGAAAGAAAATGTGGATGGTTCACTTCAAGTAACGAGGGATTCCATGCCACTAGTTCTAAAGTTCAAAAGATAGATTCGCCTCCGGAATTACGATGTACCGGTTAATCTGATCAAATAGTTAATCAAGTATCTAAGATTTGACCAGGGGTGAATCTACCTTTTAAACTATAGAAATTTTCCTCCGATGGAACATCAAACCTAAGAATATTAGCTATTTGGATGGGTCTCTATGAGCGCTAGTAAATGGACGAACAAGTTTCCAATACAACAAGAGGATTTGCTTCCCATGCAATGCAAATAAATGCCTGTCGTGCTCTAACCACTCATGGTGCCGGGTCGTCCTCGACGCAACTACGTTTTCCGAATTTACCCAATGATTGATGGGAAAATTTCATGGGGCCAGTTTGGTTACCTTCTGGTGAGTGAAAGATAGAAATACTTGAACACCTGTAGCGATGGATCCAGAAATTTTATACGTAAAAATTGAAAGGGGATAACTCCTTCCTGAACACTTGGGCTTAAAAAAAACAAAATAGATTAGTAGGAATGGTAAGCATAACTTGGGACTCCCCATGTACCTAGGATTCAAAACTCAAGGAATGTAAAAAATTTCTCTCTCATGTTAGAACTACTGGGATTGTTAGGCTTTTTTATAGTGTTATGTTTTTAAATTTCTTTAGTAGTTGCGTTGATTATCTTCATGATTAATCGAATCATAACACATAGATATTGAATTAAAATAGTAATAAAAAAGTGAAAAAATGTAATTCTTATTCTAGATATAATATTACTTGTAATTTTAAATTTAAATAAGGTTAAGCTAGCAAGATGATAGTTGGACGATGCAATGAACCATCTAGAAAAAAAAAATGATAAAATAAATCTAGCCGAAATATTAGATTAGTCAAACAAATGAAATCAATAATATCCTACCTCGTTTTGCAAATTGGATGTATCATGTTTACTAAACAAATAACAAAGAGAGATGCTTGAAATGTTTTGAAATTTCCTTCCATGTCATAAATGGTGACACGGTCAACAGAGATGTTTGAAATTTCAATCTCTTGTTCCTATATTTTGCCCTCAAAGATATGGTATAGAGGTAGGATGATTAATCGCTATTTTATACATCCACGTTTCGATTCTTAACTACGACATATTTTACAAGAATTTTTTCTTCAAATGAGCATGAATCCTGAAATGTTGGGCTTCTAAATCCCTCATCGTGAATGGTTTTCAATTTACCTTGATAATCGATAAAATTTTTTTATGAAATCGAATTGTTCCTTCCATATTCGTCGGTTATCTAGTCGAACGGAATGAGAGTGGTCATCATACCAAGTCATCCTTGCATGATGCATGACGTATGGTTCTTACTCAGCCAATGTCCTGATGCAACCGGTCAAATTGAAAACCGGAAGCTCAACCGGCCCGGTTTAGTGTTGAAGCATGCATGGACAAATTCATGCCCATATCATCATATTCATCCTCCCTCGGTGGCAACAAATAATAATATTTATCTTAAATATATTCTGTCCGTTTTAAAATTATATGAAGAAAAAAAATTGACTATTAACTTAAACAGTAACCTAATTACTAATTAAGAATGGACCTCAAAATCTCACAATATAATTCTTTATATATTAGTCAACTGTACGTCCCAGATACATTCCCTTGACTATATATATACTCGCTACTCACTTACCCAAGGGTACGGCTCGCAAGCTTCAACCCACGTACTGACGAATCGCAGATGGATTTGAAGGTCATGATCTTTGGCGACGGCGGCGTGCCTCCACCAGAGCCTATGTCAAGCGTGGGAATCTACTTCTCCAGCCTCCAAATCGATCATGAACTCACCGAGCATCCTGTGTTTGGTGCCTTTACTCTGCTTCCTTTGGGCCGAGGTGGTCATCATCACCCTCGGCCTCGTTTCCTTTGCCGTCGCCGGACCTCGCGTCCACTGCGAGGACCAGCTGGCCGTCAAGTGGGCTGAAGAAAGTGCGATGCGGATCGCGAACGTTCTGTTGTTCTTCGTCTTTGCGTTGTGAATTGCGACTGTAGTGTCCATTTGATTTTCTTTCTGCTATGTGTCTTTGACCGTGAAGTGTTTCGATACCATGATAAATAAAAATAAGAGAATTCTCATTTAGTGTCTTTTTTTTTAATGAAATCGTTATATAAAATTCACAATTAAATTATTTACCATTAAGTTATTTCTGCTATCTAAGGATGCTCCTTTACCCCTTCTACTTCCAGTGCGCTTAATGCTTTTAGGCTTTTAGCGAAGCACTCTTGGCGACTAAACTAGATCACAGATAACAAATATCATGGTATCGATTAATTATTGTTTAGTTTAATAATAAAAATTAAATATAAATGATTTTTCTTCAAAAGTAGACTTGATAAGTCACACGCCAGATGCAGCTGTCATTTGCTGGAGGAAAGGAAGGATGAAGGTGGGGATCGACTTCAACAATAGAAGGAAGGGTTGACGTTCGTGTTCTTAAGTTCTCAAGGTTGACTTCGATCATCGAAATTCCATTTTGCAACACCCGACTTTCTCAAGGTTGACTTAAACAAGTCTAAGTCCCAGGAATTAATTTTGGCGCCGGAGGGAGGCCTATTCAAAACTCAAATTTATAAAATCTATAGGATAATGCCAGATGATATCTACATTAGTAAGTGTACTAAACTCTCACCAATCTAAGATTTCGAAAAAAGATTAAATCATATTGAATCTATTATATTTAATTATCTTATGTTATAAAAAATTATTTTTACGACCCAAACCAATGACTTTCAGATCATCCTATAACAATTTTACCGTTAAGATGAAACTTTTCTTTTCATTATATCTGTCAAGATATAAATTTAAAAAAAAAGATTAGTTAATTACATCTAACGATATTTAGTCCATGGCCCGGGGGGGTGGGACTCGGCGGAGTGAGTCAGTCGTTGAGCGGAGCGGATTCCCAAAATTTTGATCCAGCAGCGCCCAAGTCTTCAAGAGACACAGGTAAAGAACAACCAGAGAAGTCCCGGTAACACACAGACTGCGGACCTGAACAACCCGACGTAACAATTCGGCATTGATCGACAGCCATGGCTGACAAACCAGCCACTTCCCTGGTGTCCGACCGGCAGTCCAGTGTGTTGGCAAGAAAGCCAGTACCAGTTTCCCAAACTTGGACTCTGTAATCAAATGGCCCTCCAGCAACAACTTTGTAAGGATCCATGTGCAGAAATTCTACAGTGGTGTGGTTTACTTCCAGCTCGGCCACCGGTACTGGTCCTTCTTGATGTTCTTGGCTTTTTCTGATGTCCCACAGCAAGGCCCTGTAATTTATAAACAGACAGATTTTATGATTAACCACTAAAACAAAATCATATCATATCATATTTTGAGGTTTTGATATGCTAAGGACGTTAGTCGGGCAAACTCAGAACAAACCTTAATCATTTATTCAGTTTGAAATTTTTTTGTGCTCAACAATATAACTGAATCCTTAAACCCTAAAGGTAAAATCTAATTGACACAACTGAGAGCTTGAAAAAATAAAACAAAAAATAAAAAAATAATAATAAAACAAAAATGCACATGGTCCGCTCGGAACGGTCCTTATTTTAATCTCTTTGCCATATTTTGTATGTTCGGACAATTTTATAGTCATTCATGATCTCAGTCTCACTTGCTAGCCATACTCACTTAACCAATCCAGAAACAGAACCATACAAGTTTTGGGTCACTGCCGCACCAGTGGTTCAGTCAATTGAATTGCTAATAGACCAGTTAGCCCACGAACAAGCTAATTGGTCAGACCAGAATACATAATCACATATAAAGATAAACTATAAAATCTTATGAGAAGTCTTTATATATAAACCAATGACAAAAGAAATTAATTTACTAGTGCATAAGGAACAAGTATTGATATGGGACTAGAATAGCTAACTTGCAATTACATTTTGAATGGAGGATTCTAGGAGGTGGGGCCTAGGTTAAAATGTTAAGAAAAACATTTTTTCTACCCCGATTAAATTGTGATGATTAGGAATGGTCATTTTTGACATTTCAAAGCATATGACAAAGCTAGTCAGTTCTTTTAAAGTTTTGTAAAAATTTGTCATCCGGTCCAATTTTTTTTGAACATCCAACCAGTGAAGCCGGAGAGGTATCTGCTCCAATTCAATTGGCAGTTCCATCCTGGTTTTATAACTATGCTTGAAAACGTATCAAAGCTCTACTTACTTGTCCTTTCCACCAGTACACACTAGCCATTTGGATGGTAGCATTTGGAATGAGTATATTCTAGGAGCATGAACTGCAGCAGTGAAAGCCCTTCGCATTGTTCGTAAATCAATTGCTGTAACAAATGCTCCACCAGCAATGTAGCAAAGTGTGTCATGACATTGCATAGCAATAGGTTGTCCAGTGACTGATGTCATTCCAACACAGGATGACAAATTAGAGGAGGATGCAGATGTATCCCAAACTCTGACCTACAAAGAAGAACAATGCATCATTTGTTATTATTGTTAGACCAAATCTCAACTACATATTTGGTCCCTGGAATGACAAATGACAAAGCATGTTTGCTATAATAGAAGGCAAATAAAGATGAACCCTATTTAAAATAGGGCACATCATAAAATACTCAATATGTATAAATGATAGGGAAACAACTATCACTACCTGAATACCGTTACACTTTTGAGTACAATTAGGAAATAAAAGCTGTGCCAACTGTATAAAGGAAAAAAAAGGAAAATGCTGTTGTCCAAACTCAAACAAACAAAAGGTAACACTGACATGTATTGGCAAGATGACCCTAAATAATTGGGATGGCTTCCTCAGTGTCATGAATATGAAGCCAGAGACTTGATGTGGGAACAATATGGCACATAATATGAGTAAAGCATTATCTAGAACAACAAATGAAAATATTCATTTATTCCATATAGTAACTTCAGTGGGAATTACTCATCAACATAAAGGTAAGTCTGGTCAGCCAAGAAACTCAAGGGAAAATTTGCTGAGTGACGGAGACGTACCCTTGAATCTTTAGAAATGCTAACCAAAAGAGAAGATTTGTGCCTGAAAAATAAAATAACTTGTATCAAAAGACAGAATAGAATGAAAGTAAGTGGCATTCCTAACCAGGATTTCAACAATTTCTATGTACTCAGAAATTAACATGAAAAATATGTAATTGATGAAGGTTGCTGATATCAATAACCTCATTAGGAGAGATTCTATTATTCTGGCACATTAATGAGGCTCAAGTGTACATTAATATTTGTTATATCAAAGAGAACAACTTAAGCACACCTGTCAAGTAACATTACATCTTGCATTTTTTTAAAAATTAAATAGAGAGGGAGATTCTTTCTGTATGAGATCTGAATTGCTTAGAACACATTGGCCTTAGCTTGAACATTACTCCATAATGCAGCAAAAGGTGATAACCCTCACCCTAGGGGCCCCTCCAGGACTGCCCCATGTGATCTAGAAGGGAGGTAAACTACGGGGGACTTTGCTAGCACAATGGCCCTTTGCATGGGGGATTTGCGATGCATTTCGCACATGCTGGAAATCGACCCCATAACCTATTGCAGCAACACCACATGCAAGTACCAACTGTGCTAGCCCGTGGGGGCTTGAACATCACTTCATAGAATATATGAGCAAAGGAAAGAGATTGATACCCAGCAACTGTCAAAAATGACAAAGGTTTCTCATGGCCACGATATGTTGACACTAGAGGGCGTTGCTTCCCACTAGTATTAAGTGACCAAAGGCGAACAGTGCAATCTTCTCCACCACTTGCAAGAATCTTAGAGCCACTATCTCCGAGCAATGTATCAGCCAGTGAAAGAACTGGTCCACTGTGGCCTTTAAAACATCGCAGTGGTCCACCCTGCGTCAATGATATGAACTCAGAACACATGTAATGAGATAGTTTGATTGTACCACAAAAATTACCATAGTTGTCAGGAAAATAATCAATGCTACATATTCCACTCCATTAAATCATCTGATCTTCAAAACCATACAGTGCTGGTAGTATCTTATAGTTGACTCTGGGATTGAATAACTTACAAATGACCATATTCAACTATCTGATTCTACACAAGAAAAGGAAGCCTCAGTGAATTAGTTGATTCACACATACCCCTACAAGCCAATAGTTTGATTATTTACCATTGGGATCCATGCTAGAATGTGAAACGTGGAATATTGGTTAATCATCTTCCACTAAGGCAAAGGCTTCTTAAATAGCATAACCAAATGTATCGAAGTAATACTCCATTCAAATAACTTAAAACCAGTAATATGGGAATCAATCTAAACAAAATAATTATGTAAGCAATTTAGAAATATAGCCAACCTTGAAAATTATGCAAAATTCAAACATGAAATTAATCACCATTAACATTATACCAAGATAACGGAAAATTGCATTCAAAAGAATGCCTTGGAATCACAATTCAAGTAACGTTATTGATGGAATACTCTAGTTCTTCATCACTGGCAATATGGAATAGCACTAAAAATGCCACACTTTGACTTAGCGAAGAAATCATTATAGAAAAGAACTAGAAATGCCTGGTATATATTCCCAAAATATCAGGAAACAAGAAAATGCCAAAAAGGATTTGATTTTCATATAGAACATTGATAATGAACACCGATAAATTGCAAGAACCTTCCACCGTAGGCGAATAGTGTGGTCTGCGCTTGAAGTGACTATAAAATTATCCATGGGCTGCATACCATTTCGAAACAAAGATGTCTCCACTATAGGAAATAATCTGCGAAGAGAACCAAATAGTATCTCAAACACATGATTTAACATTTAGTTGCTCAAAGTAACCCACTGAGAAATGACAAGAAAAGTAGTATGCAAAAGCAAGGTAGCAAAAGAAACAGGTACAACCACAAGATGCAAACAAAAAAAAAATGATGAATAACAGGCATGTAACTTGTCAAATTTCCAATTTAATCAAGAGAAATTAAAGTAATACAGATAAATCTAATTTAGCAACTCCACTAACCTCATACATGTAATCCTTGCACCATGATCCATTGATGCTTCTTCAAGGTGAATTCCAGCAAAATCAACACTTGTTCTTAGTATCCTACAACCCTGCGCAACAGTAAATTAAACTTTAGCATGATTCTTCATGGTGCTAAAGCAGATAAAAAAAAACTGATAGCAATCAAGTGCACAAGTCTCAGTGGCACTCACTCTTCCCTATTCATTGGCCAGCAACTGGCACAATAGTCAATATCATAAGATTAACTTGCATGAAACAGCAAAACAATCTTATGGCCAAAGCAGGGGAAGGAGGGGCACTTACAAAAGCAAAATGACAAGAAGAAAAATTATAATGTACATGCTGTTTTTCTAACCATCCTCCTCAGACCTTCTCTGATACCAGGAATGGTGCTTGGGGTATGAGTATAAATGTGAATTTCTTTTACAATTCACGGATTAAATTAAACACCAGGAGTTCAAAAATTATATGACAAATCAGAAAATTATATCTTTGCTTCTACTCAGATCATTTGCACATGCACTGATGCACCAAAAGAATACAATATGGTAGAGCTAAGTTACATGTACTCTTCAGCCATCCCCTTTGTACCTGTGTCCAATACTGACACTCAAGTGAACATCTTCTATTTCTATAGATTAAAAGTAAAAAAAAAAGAAAGAAAGAAAGAAATAGTTGTGTTGAACACTTGGATCCACAACCGTGTGGATACTCATCCTTAAGTCCAAATAACAAAGGTGGCAGAAGATATTATATCAACATCAATTCTATTTCATAGAAAAGTTGAGTACGTATTAGGTGCATTGGATTGATAAAAAAACAATATAAGGAATGTATATCCCATTTTAAATATTTTTTCAGCATGCTTAAAATGATTTTTAAAAAAACAATTTAGTAAAGAATTGAAGAACTTGTCAATTAGATTCACAAAACACTATACCTGAGATAAAAGGATAGTGTTTCTGTCCAGAATTAAATGGCTAGCTGGTTCAAAGTACAAGTCGTTGAAATGAATTTCCCACGGATCACAAAATTTCAGTTGATGTAGGGCTGTATGTCTAGCTAAATACTGTTCTCTGACTCCTATAGCTCCAGAGGATACAGAGCAATGTGACCACTTCTCCCTACATAATGATATCAAACAACTTCAATAAGAAATTCCAACAAAGAATTGCATAAGTGATATTCATAGCGTAATATGTGATATCAAGCGATGAAAACTAAGAAATCCATAGTATTTTTTAAGTCATCAATTAAAATTTTCAAAAATAATGGCGTTTCCATGTTTTTCCCACTTCTTTCAAGCATTCCAATTGTCCACCAAAATAGTTTATGCTCAGTGCTCAAGGAAATTTCTACCATAATTGTTGAGGTCATGAGCATATATATGACAAAGTGTGGGCAATTTGATTGTGCTTACATTAAAGGGAAATTTCCCTCCAAAATAGGTAATAATTTTGAGATGGAATGGAATTGAACTCACTTCTGCATTGTATCAGAATCTCAATTCCTACCTATGAGCCTAATTGGTAATTACAGACTTTAAAGGTGCACTAAGAGCCACAACTTGTACCTTGGAGCCGAATGGCCTTTAGTGTGCTCAGAGTCGCAACTCATACCTCTAACTCTGATGGCTAAGCAGGCACTTGGGTGTCCATTGTGTGGTTCAATCATAATAAACGAACTGAACCAAATCAAAATGGATCCATGTTATTCTGAACCTTTTTATATGAAGTTTAAATTTAGTTTCATTTTCTTACTTTTAAACTGAAACTGAAGTGGAAGTCCAAATTTTAAGTTGTTATGGGTTCCTTGTATATAAAAGTTAGTAAAAAAACAAACTATATTTACACAAACTCAGTTCAAACCAGCACAAATAGGGAAACTTAGATTTGGTTGGGTTCGCAAGAAAATTATGTTTTGTCTGGAACGAATGTATGTTTATTTGGGTCGAGTTGATATGAATACGTGTTCTGAAGATGCTTGGAGAACCATCTCGTGCCTATTGAATCTAAAACACAAATCACGAAGAAAGAACTACAATCACCGTCCAAAACGACAACTTTAAGGAAGGAGACCAAGGCAGCTTCATACCCTTCGAGCTTTCACCGTAATTCATTAAAAAATAAAATTAAAAACAGAGAAGAGGAGGTAAAGGTACCTGAAGATACGATTCCAGACGCAGTCAGAGTAGGCGACGCGAGCTAGGGGTTTGCAGGTCATGGATAGGTTGGAGATGTCCCGGATGTCGAGGAAGCTAAAGCAGTGGGCGAGGACGTCGGCGTCGAGATCCAGTAGGGTTCTGGCATCATTAGGGCAGGCCCGCATAGGCGGCTCGGCCATCTTGCTGGAGCTCCGGAGTGACACGCTGCGGTATCGAACTTAATACTTGAGCTAATCGACAAGGTAAAAGCAGCGAAGGGGAGGAAGAAAGCGTTGAGACGAAGATGAAAATGAGGGGAGTCACGATATGTGCTTAGGGCTGGAGAGGGTGTTAAGGCCTTGACTAAGGTAACCGAAATGAATCCAACTTTATTTAAATTTGATTTTATTTATTTTTAATTTTTAATGAGTTTAAATTTGACTTTGGCTTCGAAATTTCAATTTAAATTTTACATTAGCTTTTTATTCGTTTCGCTGTTATTTTAAATTTAAATTTATTTGATTATTTAAAATTTTTATTTTTTATCATTTATTAAGTTTGATAATTTAATTTAATTATCTATTTTAATTAATTAATTAATTTAATATATTATTCATAAATTTTAACGAACAAATATTATTCACTATTATTATTCACAAACTTCAACGTATAAAATATTTAAATTATTTGATTAGTTTACTGAATTATTTAAACTTCTTATTTAATCGATTTTTTTATGTATTAAACGAATATAAATAAATTCTTATCTCGATTATAAAATTTATTTACGATTTAATTCATTTATAATCCTATTTGTGCTGTTGATTTTAAAAATAATACCAAACATTCGCTTACATAATTCAACTAAATCACTAAAGCGTGGGCTGCGGGCATGGCATGGGCTTACCTAGGCCTAATTTCCTTTAGCAGCGGGCTGCATCTGTCCAGATTATTACCACAAAATATTACCTTTTTTAGTGTAATAAATAAAATCCCTAATTTCAAATGCTCAGTTCGATGGGTGCCACGTGCTCAATCATCACCCGTCAAAAGACTAGTAGTTGACCAGTTACCTGCGCGTGATCACGTGCGAGTCATACGATCCAGAGTAGGAACGTGGAACGCTCCTGATTAAATTGTTCGATCGATATATTTTGACCACCCAAAATTACAGTCTTTCAATCTGGACCGTATGTTTCGAGGTAACACACCGACCACTACATATCAATCGTCCAATGCGCTTGGGTGGGTTTGCGGGTTTAAAGCCCAAAATATTTTACTTAATTCGAATTTCAAATCCTCACAAATCGATCCATCCGCATTCCCGCTCAAAACGTGTTTGAATATAAAGGGTTGGGTCCCATTACGGCAATTTTTCCTCATTATAACGGCTCAAACTTGGCATGCGCTGCAAAATTCGATAGAGTTCTTCGCCTTGTTTTGGGATCAAATCGATCGATCACGCTCTGCGAGAGAGACAAGGATGGAATCCGCCATCAATCAGTCCGCCCGATCTGGTACTGATCTCCATTCCTCCATTACTTTTGTTGTTGCGATCTTGTTGTCTTTGCATTTTTTGACCACTTACTTCGAGAACGGAGCATCGGGTGTAGGATCGTCGAAGTTGCGTTACCCGCTGCGATCCGCGGCTAAATCGAAGGATGAGAAGCCTGTGATCGAGGAACCTACGTTCTCATCTGCTTCGAAGAAGTATTTTTCTCTTCCTATGTATTGTTGTGCTTTCGATCATGCTTCTAGGGATGCATATCAGCATACTGTTGGCCTTTCTATGATCAATTGTTATTCGGCATTCGGTTGTAAAGGTCTGCTTTGGATTGATTAAGAAAGTTGGATATTAATTAGCAAGAGATGGAGGATGTTCAACCTATAGTCTTTTCAGTTTGACAATTCCTGAAGTAGTAAACTCGAAAGCACATTTTTTTCTGAAGTGATATTTACAATCAAACACGAAGCATTCAAGAACTGTTGCTTTCCTAGAACAAAAGGTTTCTCAGTTGTTCTTTCTATCAAAATTCAGAGTGATACAATTTTTTAAATACTAATATTTATGTGGTCTTTAGTAGTTCTTTTGGATGTTTTAGGGTTCGACTTGAATGCTTGTTTTTTGAAAAAGATGATTATCTTAGACATTTGTTTCTGCTAGAAATTCTTATGATTGAGAAACATCTTTTGAAATAACATGTTAGGCACAATTACTGAACATTATCGTTGTCCTTCCAGAGGTCGATCTTCTCCTGCAGTGAGCAAGAGCATAAGCGTTTTCAATGTGTCCGGAAAGGATAATGCTGCAAAGCATCCACGTAGACTTTCAATTCCGACCAAACCTAGTTCTACTCCTCTTCCTCAACCAATTGGGAGTGTAACGCCAATCTCAGAGACACGAGCAAAAAGATTGAACATGCAAGGGAAAAACGATACACCATCGTCTGAAGCATCAAAGTCTATCATCAGACGGAAATTCAGTGTACTTTCTTCTGCTTCTTATTGGTTAACTCAGATCAAATTGTCAGAATCAGCATCAAAACATTCAACTTCACTTGGTTTTTTCAAGCTTGCACTTGAGTCAGAATGTGAGGTCAGCAGAATGCATTTTTTTGGGGGTCTTCGTTGCATCTTTTTTACGTTACTGACCTGTAATGCTTGACTGCCAATGATTTCTTTTTGCATGAGTTTAGTTCTCTACGCTTGGTTATTTATTTCCAAGTTTTTTCCATATTTTGCAAAACTCTATTTGACAGCCTTTAGATCGCGTTCGCGAGGAGCTTAAATCATACATACAAAGACATGCCCTTTTTACTGAGCAAGAGGAATCTGTTAAAGATTTACTCCAGCGCTACAATATCATGGAGGACTTTGAGAAGTTTAAAGTTTCTGTAAACTCCCCTAAGGTACCTCAGATGGTGATTCAGAAATCAGATAAGTCAAAATGTAGCATAGAATCCAAATCAAGAGACAGAAATGTGACATCCAAGTCACTTCACTCTGGTAGTCTCGCCGCAATTACTAACTCAAACAGTAAGGATGGTTTTCCAAAGAGGCAACCAATTTCTGTAAGCAAAGGCAACAGGGATGCAGCAAAGACAGTACCTATTAAAGATAACAATGGAACCACTGTATCCAAAAAATCTCAGAAATCAAACATAGAACCTCCAAAGGAAGACGAAACAATGAAGAAGTCAGAAGAAAATTCTCCTGAAACAGGTAACAATACCAACCTAATTCCATGTATTTCACTAAATTCAACACCTTTGATATTTATATAAAGCTTAGCAAGTGTTTGGATGGTCTGTTATCCAAGTCTGTTTTTCAATATGATTCGCAAAACAATCACGAGCTATCAGTATAAAAGAATCGGTATCAAAATTACTATTCATTTTCAATTCTAAATCTTGTTTATTTTGAAATAATAATATTTTTGATAATTTAGATGATAAAGCAGATATTTTGGCCACAGGAGATGCACTACAGGAAGACAAGGAGAACACGGTAGTAATCCAATCTCTAATTATAAGTTCTTATTGGGGTGATTATTCCTCATGTAAAGCTTAAATTTCTTTGTAGGATGTTCATACAGTTGAGGAAGCCAGCTGCATTGCAGAAATTCCAGTGAATTAAACTAAGATTCAAATTTCTATTGTTTTTAGTGTGATTTACAGACTTTAAATGGTTTGATATTTCTTTGGGAGATTTATAAAAATAGTGTGGAGAACAATGTTTGGTGTGGTTGGCTTGGCTCAAAAAGATGTCAATCTTGTATTTTTCAGTCGACTTTGGAATTTGCATCATTGAGTTCTGCTTCCAATTTCAACAGCGAGTCTTGTTGTGAAAAACAGTAGAGTTTTGCCAGTGGGCATTGAACGGCCAGCCATTTCTACCTTTACATGCCACTAAGTCACTTCTAGAAATTGGATAGGATAAAATTATTATTATATTTATTGTAGTTTTAGGAATTCATTCATATCTTAATTTTGTTTTTGGTTTTGATCTATAGAAATTGGAAGACAGTATTTTAATTAATATATTTTGATAAATCAAAAATTGACAAAAACAAAAAAAAGATTCCTCGTGATTTGTGCTATTGATTATAATTGGTGGAAGAATATTAAACTATTTTTTTTAAGAATCAAAGAGGATGATAGATTTTATGGAATTTTTCTCCTTTAATAAATTGTTGCAATTCATCAGTCAAAAAACTTTATCCAAGAAGTTCAATAATCTTAATTTTTGTTGTTGTTATAATCAACTAGACCAATCTGAAATTTTAGATATGAATTAAGGGTGAGTTTGATTGAGAATTATCATTGATAACTTTAATTATTGATTCAAAGTTATATTGTTTTATTCTATTTGATTTAGATAATGAATAATTTTTGAGTAATTAATCATACCTATCACATCAGTAAACGGAACTAAAATAAGAAATGTGATTATTGTTGAAATGTGAGATTTTTGATAACATCCAAGAGCATAGGCGTGGAAGCGGACGCCGGGGTGAGGAAGGAGGCAACCATTTGAGGTGCAGCCCGCACGGCAGGCAAAGCATCCAAGAGCAGCATCGGTGCAGAAGCAGGCATTTAAGATGCGTTTGGTTGAAGGTTATCCTTGATAACCTTGGTTATCCATCCAAAGTTATCAACAAAAATCTTGATTGGTTTAGATAATCATCGATTTCCAAGTAATAATCGATGCCCGATACGTCAACAAAAGGGACATACAACCAGGAATCGAAAAACCTTAGAGAAATAAGGTTTTTCTTGATTCCCAGGTTATGGAACTTATCTTTCCAAAATTATCCTCCTATATTTACATTTAAGACGAAAATAACCATTACAATTTATTAAATTCCGAAAGCATTATTCGCGATCGACGACCGACAACGACGGCCGGTGACCACCATCGGCGACCACCGCCGGCGACGATCGCCGGCGACCACCGCCGGCGACGATCGCCGGCGACCACCGCCGGCGACGATCGCCGGCGACCACCGTCGACGACCACCGCCGGCGACCACAGCCGGCGACGATCGTCGACGACCACCGCCGGCGACGATGGTCGGCGACCACCGCCGGCGACGATCACCGGCGACCATCGCCGGCGACGATCGCCGGCGACGATCGCCGGTGACGATCGCCGGCGACCACCGCCGGCGACCATCGCCGGCGACCACCGCCGGCGACGATCGCCGGCGACGATCGCCGGCGACCACCGCCGGCGACGATCGTCGGCGACCACCGCCGGCGACGATCGCCGGCGACCACCGCCGGCGACGATCGCCGGCGACCACCGTCGGCGACGATCGCCGGCGACCACCGCCGGCGACGATCGCCGGCGACCACCGCCGGCGACGATCGCCGGCGACCACCGCCGGCGACGATCGCCGGAGGCGTCGCCAGTCGGCGATCTGCCCCGATCGCCGGCGACGTCGCTGGCCGCCGATCGGCGGTCGATGCCGATCGCCGCCGGCGTCGTCGGTCGCCAGTCGGCGGTCGGTGCCGATCATCGCCGGCGTCGTCGGTCGTCGGTCGCCGGTCGGTGCCGATCGTCGACGGTCGACGTCGACAGTTGGCCACCAGTGTTGGACACCGACTGCCTACGTAGACATCGGCGATCGACGTCGACGCCCTTAAGTTTAAACAAATAAAATTATCTAAACAAATTCTAAAAGGTAATATAGTAAAATATTATATTAAGTTATAGACTATTACCTTCAAACAAACAAGATTTTATTTGATTACCTAAATTTAACCAAACAATTTCAGATTATGTTTCATTCTCCATAACCTTGATTATGTGATTACTTGATAATGACATAATCGAAATTATATATGATAACTTGAATCAAATACACCCGAAAAAGAGCGAGCATCTGAGACGCAACCGACGATTGTGAATAGGGGTGTAAACGAGCCAAACCGCTCGTGAGCTATTCGGGTCTCGGTTCGATAGAAGCTCATTCGAGCTCGTTTAATAAAGCTTGTTAACATTAACGAGCCAAACTCAAACTCAGCAGTATTCGGCTCGTTAGCTCGTGAACAGGCTCGTTAATAAGCTCGTGAGCTAGTTCGTAAAATATAAAATTAATATTTAATATTGAATATATAATTTCGACAGTTTTACATTTAATAAATATAAAATATCTAATAAAACTCATTTGTATGAATAAAATCATAGATTTTAGTAAATATTTTATATTTTTTAGAATATATAATTTATTTTTTTAATAGATTGATGAATAATTTAATTAATAATTTATATTTGGTAAGTTCGTTTATGGCTCGATTAGGCTCGAATATGCTCGCGCGTCATCACTATATTCGATAAATTAAGCTCGAGCTCGGCTCAATAATAAACGAGCCAAACTCAAACTCTCAGGTATTCGACTCGGCTCGGCTCGGCTCGATTGCAGCCTATTTGTGAAAGCGAAACAATGACCACAGGTGAAGCACGACACGATACAATGATAATTAAACTTTATTTTTTTTATTTAAATTATAATTAATTAATTCAAAACTCCTAACTATTAATAATTTAAATAATTTTTTTCACAATCTAAATTATATTATCTTATTAAAATGATTGAATAAAAAAGAATATATTAAATATAATATCTAAGATTGAACGAATTAATATTAAATTATATATTATTTTTTATAATCTTTATTATATAATTATTTATTTATATAATAAAGATTATAATTATATAATTTTTATCTAAGATTATAATTATATAATTAAAATTATATATAAGATGGAACAAATCACCTATGACTATCCTCAATCAATGAGTAATAAAAACAATATACGGAATTATCTTTGCTTGAACATCCACTGTAATGTTGCATTTGAAATAACTCAAATGTACAAAATAAATAAATAGATTTAACAAAAGGTTGAGCGTCTCACACGCTTAACCCCATAATTATTTATAAGCATTGGAAATGGACTTTTGCTTATTTGACAATTCTATCTATGAAGACCAATTCAGCCAAGCTTAATTTAAGGCCAAAACAAACAGATAGAACTTAATAGATCGATCTAACTTGAATAATCCCAGATGGCTAAATGGCAAAAATAAACAGATTGGACCAACAGAGTGGGTAAGTGTTAATTATATAAGCTCTATCGTGTAAAATAGTCTCAGCTGATGGTGATGCATTGTGAGTTCAATCAAACTATTGACGGCAAATCACCTTTTCTTTCAGAATTTTTAGAGCCTCTTGCAAACCATCCTGGGGAAAAAACTTGCAATATAAGTAACAAATAGCTAAAAAAATTAATTCAATTATGAAGAGTGAGATCTAGATCATTTCTTTTACATGAGTTAGTTTTTGTATCTCAAGTACCTCTGAGGAGATCATATCGGCCACTCTCAATGCTTGCGCTTTTATCTCAGGTGATAATGCCAACTTTATGGTTCTTGCCAGGGCATCTGCAGCCTGGATAATGCTTGTAGCATTGATGTTTTCTGGAAGAAGATGACAACTACGAAGCGGCTCCGGTGCAACTCCTATCCAGTGGAGTCTCTCTGCCCAATAAAACTGATCTAATATGAATGGGCATATTATCTGCAGGGAAATATATATGATCCGTCAGTCGTTTACAATCTATGTTTGAAATGCAAAGCTGATCTTTGTACCGTCAGGGCGGTGAGTAAATCATAGCATATAAATTGACCAAACTGAGCTTTAATGTAATTTGAAGAGTCTTGGCTGCTCGACATCAAACGCTAGAGGGGAAATTGGTTAAGCAAGGCTCTTCAAATTACATAAAAGCTCTTATCCAGTGGAAGCCACACAATAAAATGCTCTTTTATACACAACCTGAGGGATTCCAGCATGAAGTGCTGCAGCAGTTGAGCCACTGGCAAAATTAAAGCAAGCATCACATTAGACGAAGTGCACAGATCCAACAAAATTTGCGCAGGGAAATGATACTTTGCTCCTAATTCCTTACCTGCCTCCGTGATGAATTGCAACTGCGCATCTAAAGAAGAGCCAGCTATAAGGTATGGAGCTGATCATGTCAAGTTAGAAGAACACCCATGAACCTCAAAGAAATTTGTCAAAATTGATATATAAACATTTCAGAGAAATTCTAGCCACTACCCAGAAAAGCAATAGAGCCGATCACTGAAGAGGAGAGTGCCATCTAAAGTGTCAAGCTGTGAGTCGACTTTGCTTGTTGATGTAGCTGCAATTGATTGTATAGAAGCATCCAATGGTTCATATCCAGCTGTGAGAAGGATGAAATGGTATTCTGTGGCCTCTATAACAGATTCAAGCACCCTTAGGAATGCATTTGGATTTTTAAGAAAGCCCATGCTGTGAAATAAAGAAATTAATTGTGGAACAGGCAAATGACAAGAGTATTCTATTGTACCTTGTGTAGAGCACAACACATTTGTACCCAAGAGAAACAACATCAAAGTTGGTAGAAGATTGGCACAACACTTGGTAGGATACTATGAACGAAATTACTAAATTAAAAATCAACAGGAAGAAAAAACCTAGGTTCTGGATCTCAAAGAAGAGGAGTATTGCATAATCAGGAATTCAAGGAATATCTAATCATAGTATATCATCTCTTGTTAATTTTCCAGGACAAGAATTAGTGATCTAGAATAAATAGTCCACTGAAACATCAATCATTGGTCTCGCAAAGGACAGTGAATATGATTTCATTACCCATGTCAACAATTACACTCGAGATTTGCAAAACAAATAGAACCAAAAAATATATTCCTTGCTGAAATGGATAAAAACACCTTATTCTATTGGCATAAAGAATATTAACTTAAACAATGGAAACGTTAAACCTTAAAGGATTTGGTGATCACAAGTATACAAGGCCATGATGTTGATAAGTAAAATGTGTAATGGGACATGTAGCCTGCTTCTTTTTTGCTTCATTGTCACTTAATTAGATTAGCAACTATGAGAAGTAGTCAGATCATAAAATTAATTCACACTTGGAGTAACCATTAAATCAAGCGATGGTGAAAATTCCAAAAGTTATTAAAGTCTTTTCCATCTGGGTTATATTGTATTTTTTTTAAATTTTCCCATCATCAAACTCCAATCCGTGAGCTAGGACCCCCTAGTCGTACATAGTTTTCAAATAAATTAAACCTCATAAATCTGCACTGGTAGATATTATCAAGAGAAAAAGAGAGAAATGAATCATAGTCACACAGGCAAGCATCTTTAGTTCAAGCAATTACTATATGCTTAAAAATTGGACAATGGGAAATAAGCTACCTTCCAATGGAACTTAGTCCTATAAATATTGGTAAACACGGATAAGATCTTTGTGTAAGGAACTGCTGTATATCAGCATGAGTGGCACACAATTCATTCTTTCTAGTCATAGAGCTACTAGGATTTGGTGACACTATTTCCCTGCATCTGTTGCATGAAAATTGCCACTCCAAAGGAAGAAACCAGAATCCACAGGCATGAGTATTCGGTGGCCAGTAATCTGTATAGATTCTCAAAATTAGTTCATGTTTAAAATATTAAGCAACAATAATCAAACAATCAGAGAAAAGGTGAATATAATCATAACAACAGAATGCAAGTGAAAAGTATAAGAACAAAAGATCAGAAGATGTCACAAATTATACCGATCTGACATTACTATGTGAGTTCTGAATAAGAGTATTTGCATGTGGGTTAAAGTTTGCATGAAGGATGAGGCAAAAACCAAAAAAAAAAAGGTCACAAAATAATAGCATTTTAAGTGCATAAGTAGCATAGTATAATTTTCTTAATATTTCATGCAAGATTAAAAAAACACCTAAAAGGCACACATGTACTTGGTCAAGCTTTTGCTAATGGAAGTAAGATGATATTCAATCGATACAGTGCTTTCCATTTAGTAAATTTCTGATTTACTACTGTAGCCGTGTTAGTTTTTTTCATTGTTATGCATTGTGCCCAATAAATTTACCTAACCAATAAAAATAACCAAAAGGAAGTAGAACAGAATAAAATAACAAAAAAGTCACATTATTACAACACCCATCTAAGACATGAAAATGGAATAGATCTTTAAATAAATTTAGTTTTGGATCACTGGTAGTACATACTCAAGGCAACAGGTGCCAAATGAAACATCATTGACAAAATTATTAAGTATAATAGGATAAATAATATCTCGATAAAACTATTTAGTAGGACAACCTAATGATGAACTGAAGGACAGAATGGATTATGGAAGGCAATCAAATCAAAAGTAGTCAAATACTTGCGAGTTTTTAATTTCAAAGCTTTTTGAACTAGCTAGCATGACAAATGTATATAGAATTTCTGCAGAAGATACAAGCAACGCATCCCAGCATATAAAATTGAGGTAAAAAGTAAAGAAAGGAAACAAGCAGGAGAGAACAGAAAAGAAAGATTTGTTACAGCCAACTAAATATACAATCTCTTAATAAAAATGAAAAATGAACTTTACAAATTTCTTGCTTAAAACACCCAAATCCATGGAAAGAAACAGCAGACTAGAGTTTACGCCACTAGGATACTTAGTTGAAGCCTTCGAGAAAGCATGTTAAGAATCAAGAGGAGATTGAAAGTTGAAAGCCATTGGTGGCATGCATGCAACACATTATGATGCAATAAACTGAAATTGTACTGCAGACCCAAAATAAACTCAGTGTAAAGAACTAATTATCGCCATACAAATTTCAAAGTCTAAACTAACTACTCATAAAAAGATCAAAACTACTTATCATGGAGTTTAAATGCATTACCGGGACATTCCACAATTTCCTTGCTAAATCCATACCTGCTTAAAATACAGAATAGTTACTATAACACTTCAATTATTATCCAGAACATGATATTAAAGTATAAAATAGTTCCTGTGCTGGTAATTTGGCCTCTTTACTTGCATAGTGATTTTACATAGACTATTCAGGCACAAGATGAACCAACAAAAAAAAATAAACTATTATTTATTTGACAGGAATTTGAACCAACAAAAAATGTCCATCTTAGACTCCTCATTGTTGTCTGTTTGTAAGAATGTAAAGTGAACCTTATAACAGATATATTACATTGGAAATCACTATAGTTCTCGGCAAGAAAAGGCAAAAACTAAAAAATATATATTCTAAAAGCATAAACTTTTTTAACATTACATCAATAATGGTGATTCTGCTTGCATATGCCACAGTGGAAGGCTCGTTACTGCATCCTGTAATCCTTTAGAAAGCAAGTTAATATGGTTTACAATAAATCAATAATTATTCAAATATTTAGTGGATAAGTCAGTTGATGTCACTTACAATGAAAGGAATGGGACTCAGTTTCAACTGTTCACTTCTCCATGACCCCCAATCTTCTGTGAAAAGTGGCCACATCCAGTGGGCTACATCCTTCCAATTAACCTATTAACTTAGAAAGGAGAACCAATTTTCATATTCAAAAAACAGGTGACCTGCACTATACAAGTACAATGCACTGATCATTTTATCAACAGTTCCATCAATAAAAGAGGTTATACCATCGATGAAATTTATATCCTCCAGTAAACAAAAATATCAAAGTGAGTATCCTTAATCTAATTCCTATTGGGTGCTTTGGTTTAACTGATTCTATACAACAACAACAACAACAAAGCCTTATCCCACTAGGTGGGGTCGGCTATATGGATCCTTTTACGCCATTGAGTTCTATCCCCTACTATATCATCATCTAGATTTAAATAAAATTTATCTTGTTTTATTGTTGCCAACCAAGTCTTTTTTGGTCTTCCTCTCCCTCTTTTAATGTGCGTATTTATCATAGTTTCACATCGTCTAACAGGGGCATTTATTGGTCTTCTAAGTACATGTCCGTACCATCTCAAACGTGTCTCCCGAAGTTTTTCTTCAATAGATGCGACTCCGACTTTCTCTCTAATACTCTCATTCCTTATTCTATCCATCCTCGTATGTCCACACATCCACCTTAACATCCTCATCTCTGCAACTTTCATCTTTTGCTCATGTGCCCGAGTCATAGCCCAACATTCAGCACCATATAACATAGCAGGTCTAACTGCCGTTTTGTAGAACTTCCCTTTAAGTTTTAGAGGTACTTTACGATCACATAAGACACCCGATGCTAATCTCCATTTCAACCATCCTGCTTGTATTCTATGTAAGACATCTCTCTCAATTCCTCCATCACTTTGCAAGAACGATCCTAAATACTTAAAGTTCTCGATTTTAGACAACTCATCATCTCCTATCTTAACAATTGTTTCACTACGTCTAGCATTGCTAAACTTAAATTCCATATATTCAGTCTTTACTCTACTAAGCCTAAAACCTTTCATTTCTAGAGTTTCCCGCCAAGATTCTAGTTTAGCATTTACTCCTTCACGTGTCTCATCTATCAAAACAATATCATCTGCAAACAACATGCACCATGGCACTGTATCTTGAATGTGCCTAGTGAGTTCATCCATGATTAGTGTAAAAAGATAGGGACTTAAAGCTGATCCTTGATGTAACCCTATCCTTATTGGAAATGCTTCAGTCAATCCACCTGAAGTCTTCACTCTAGTCGTTACATTTTCATACATATCTTTAATTAGGTCAATATATGTTACGCTAACGCCTCTCTTTTCTAGAATTCTCCATATAATTTCTCTTGGTACCCTATCATAAGCTTTTTCTAAATCAATAAATACCATGTGTAGATCTTTCTTTTGCTCCCGATATTTTTCAATTAATTGCCTAAGAAGATGTATAGCTTCTATTGTCGACCTTCCAGGCATGAACCCAAATTGATTTTCGGTTACCGTGGTCTCCTTCCTCAATCTTTTTTCTATTACTCTTTCCCAAAGTTTCATGGTATGACTCATTAATTTAATACCCCTATAGTTTGCACAATTTTGTATGTCTCCTTTGTTCTTATATAAGGGAACCAGACTACTTGCCCTCCATTGATTAGGCATTTTTTTTGTTTTCAATATTAAATTAAATAATTTTGTAAGCCATTCAATACCTTTTTTCCCTAAACATTTCCATACCTCGATTGGGATATCATCCGGTCCCACGGCCTTTCCATTTTGCATCCCTTTCAAAGCTTGTTCTACTTCTGAAGTTTGAATTCTCCGATGAAAATTAAAATTTCTATACTCATTTGAAATACTTAAATTGCCTAAGTCAAGTTGGTCCCCTAAACTTTCATTAAAAAGTTGATGAAAGTAAATCTTCCACCGCTCTTTTATTTCGCTATCATTTACTAGTACTCTATCGCATTCATCTTTAATACATCTTATTTGACTAAGGTCTCTTGTTTTCCTTTCTCTTGCTTTAGCTATTTTATAAATGTCTCTTTCCCCTTCTTTTGTATCTAAATTTTGATATAATCGTTCAAAAGTTTTATTTTTTACTTCATTCACTGCTTTCTTAGCCTCTTTCTTGGCTATTGTATATTTTTTTAAGTTTTCCTCGTTCTTACAAATATATAATTCCTTATAAGCTATTCGTTTTTCTTTCACTTTCTCTTGTACTTTCTCATTCCACCACCAAGATTCCTTCCTTGGTGGTGCATGCCCCTTTGACTCACCGAGTACATCCTTAGCTACTATTTTCAACTTTGATACCATCTTATCCCATGTCGTATTAGAGTCGCTATATATTTCATCTAATGCTTGTATTCCTACCTTCTCCTTCAATATGTTTTGCTTCCCATCCTTTAACTTCCACCACTTAATTCTAGGAGTCGTGTATATTTTTCCTCTATTAATATTATAACTAAGGCGTATATCTAACACTACTAATCTATGTTGGGTAGTTAAGCTTTCTCCAGGGATAACCTTACAATCTTTACAAATCTTCCTATCTCTCTTCCTAACCATAAAATAATCAATTTGTGATTTATTATTCCCACTTTTGAATGTGATCAAGTGTTCTTCTTTTTTCTTAAAAAATGTATTAGCTAGTATAAGGTCATATGCTATCGCAAAATCCAATATAGTTTTTCCTTCTTCATTTCTTGTTCCAAACCCATAACCCCCATGTACCCTCTCATATTCTTCATTTTTCGCTCCGACATGTCCATTTAGATCGCCTCCTATTAAAATCATTTCATTTGGCGGAATGTTTTGTAATACCTCATCTAAATCGCTCCAAAATCTTGATTTAGTTTCTTCATCTAATCCTACTTGAGGTGCATATATGCTAATTACGTTCACAACTTCTTTCGCCACTACTATCTTGAGAGCTATAATTCTATCCCCCTTTCTAACTACACCAACAACTTCATCTTTTAAAGAACTATCTACAAAAATACCCACTCCATTTCTTGTTTTACTCTTTCCTGTATACCATAACTTAAAACCCGAGTTCTCTATCATTTTTGCCTTCTCACCTACCCATTTTGTCTCTTGCACACACAAAATACTAATTTTTCTCCTAATCATTGTATCTACTACCTCCATTGTTTTACCAGTGAGAGTTCCTATATTCCATGTTCCAAATCTGAGACTATTACTTTTCTTATAATGTTTATTCTTAGTCCACCTATGGTGTGAGAACTCTTGCCTATTTAACACTACACCCAAGTTCTCATGGAGATGTAGCGGTCCTTGCCGAGACGTTACAGTCGGACCCTGCAACGCGAACCCTGGCATATTTAGCACTACACCCGGGTTCTGGAGATGTAGCGGTCCTTGCCGAGACGTTACAGTCGGACCCTGCAACGCGTTCCTTCCGGGGAACATCCTAGCATTAGCATAATACTTTAATGGATCCATTCATTGAGTATTTGCCATAGTTTTTTACGCTGGCTGGCAACCTAACGCAACCCTCCTCCTTTATCCGGGCTTGGGACCGGCCATGACTAGGTCGTCACAGGCGGAGTTTTTAACTGATTCTATCTAAGGTTGAATTAAACAGCATAATTCAAGTCATTGCATGAATGTCTGAATAACAAGTGATTCAGAATACAATGTTTCTTTTCCCCTTCAAACAACAGCCTATGGAAAGAAAAGTTATGTAAGACTAAATACCAAGTACAAGAGGGCGTTAGATAGGGCAAAACAACTACAATCAAGGACATACCATACCGTGTTGGGAGGAGCTTCTTGAAAATATTTGTACAGAAGTGGCAGTTCTTGTTTGAACTGGCGTGCAAATGCTGAAGGAGCACTGGATAGGAATATAAAGAATAGTTCAGAAATATGCAAGAGAAAGAATAAAAAATTATCTTTCATCAATTGATGGAAAATTTTATCATATATAAATTATTAATTTCAAACTGATTTCCATTAAATCAACAAAACTAAGCTGCCTAGAGGCAATTTACATGCAACTTAAGTTATAGGCAGACACAAATTGCAGAAAGGAAACTTTTCCCTTAGCACTAATTTCCCGTCCATCAACACACTTTTTTTATCATCCGAACCCATCGTTATAAAAAGCAAAAATAAATATGATGTGAAAAAATAATAGGGAGAGAGAACATAATCAAGTTCAACATAGTAGGTAAGAGATGTGAAAGTCATAGAAGATAAAAAGAATAAAAAATAAAAAATTCTGCAAATCTTTTGCATTTATTTGGACTAAATCTAGATTATTCCTCAGAATCAAAAGAAAGAAACAATAGAAAGGGTTAAGTTTATCAACGAACGAAAACGTCAATCAATACAGACCACAAAATATTAATCACATATACACTGAATTGCAGAATAATAATGAGTTTTTAACTGTGAATGAATCTCTAGAAGTTACATAAATAAGGGGCAGGACTGACCTATATGGAACGACATAGGGAGAAGCAATGACACATCGAATTTGAAAAGTTTCAGAAAGATGCCAACCTTCCTGCATCAGTTGTGATTTCCAACTCTCTATCAAGGTGAAAAAAAAAGAACAAAAAGTAGTAATACAGGAATTCTTCAAAATGAATTAAGTACCAAGGCAAAGAAATTTATCACAATAAAATCATTCTTCGTGTTTGGATAATCTCCAAGGACACTTTCAATGACAGATAGACACTCTTCCCTGTGCGCTGCCTGAATCTTCTTTTTGTGAATTGGAAAGGATACCTGTTCTGAATCTGGATAAGGAAAATTATCAAGCACGAGAATCAGTGTAACAAACAGAAGAAGACAGAACTGCGAGGACAATATCTGTAATCTGACCTGGCATATTAACAAACTGATGAACCGAAAGAACAGGAGGAGAATTCACTGGAATATAATTGACATTCTTCTCTGCTAAATGCACCCTTAAACTCTGTGATAGTAGCATCTCTCAGTAAATTGAAAAAAGATATCTTTTTGGAAGACAATAAAAAAAAGATGATACGATTAAGGCATTTAGTAGAAGCAATCAAATAAACAATGCAATATTTTAGAAACCTGATGCGCGCGATGAGTAATCAACACAACCTGATACTGCTTTTGGTCACAAGCAAAAGCAGAAGCAATCGCCTAATTACACAAAAAGGAAGACAAGAAAGTGATGGAAATTACCAAAAGATAAAAAGAACTGAAATCAGAAAGATGGAGGAAACGAAAACTACCGCGATGGGGAAGACATCGCCCTTGGTTCCAAACGCCATGAAAATAGCTTTAGGTTTTTGGTATGCCGCCATCTTCCTCGACAATCTTCCCTCCCCTCCCACGCTCTCTCTCTCTCTCTCTCTCTCTCTCTCTCTCTGTTTAAAAGATTTAATAGATGATCCTAATCCTATATCAAAGATAACTGCTTGAAGGGGATTGCAAACGAGCAATTGACATCCAGAATGACCAATTGTCTTGCTAAACCTACATTTATAATCAAACAAAGCACTAAATTGCGAATTAATTACGACTATCACAGCTCGATACGATCATGCTTCATATCCAGAACACAGCTAGAAGCAGGAAAAAAAAATGCGAGAAGAGTTATATTAAAGCCAATGCACGGCATGTGCTCGACGAAACACAGAAGAAGGAAGAGTTTACCACTTCGAGCAGGATGAAACCAACTAGGGAGAGAAATACATGGATGAGATGGTGATCGAACTGAGATGGTAACGTGTAAGAGATGAGACGGTAAGCGACCTCGAGGAAGACCTGGACTTGTTCTTCCCCGTCCCCAACAAATACGGCAGTGACGGCATTCCACCGATCACCGACCGTTATTTACAATCCAAAGGCCCACAGCACGAATCTCAAAGCAACCATCACTACTACAAAAACCCGCCGTTACGGATTTTAGCGATCCTTCTCCGCATATGCAAGGAAGGAACCATTGATGAGTACGTAAATTACTATCGCATTGCTCCCAATCTTGTGATGTGTTGAGTTGATTTTTATCAGTGGTTGTTTGCTTTGATTCATCTTTTACTCATCTGTTTCATCGTCCTGTCAGCAATTAGCAATGGAGAACAGAGATTAAGCCCAGAAAGTGTTTGCGTTATTGCCTGTGTGAAAGTGAATATTGTTCTTGACGTTCAAACATTTATAGAACTACAAATTTTACGAAAACTAGACAAACTTGCCAACAGAAGACATGCTTGGTGCACCTAAAACCATTGCATAAATGGAGAAAGAACATGCATTCCAGGAGGAAGGATCTTAGCTGATTTTTGCTCCTCATCTCTGCAAAAAAAGAAGGGAAGCCTGAGCTTTGCCTAAAGAGTATCTTGGAGAAACCCTTCATGGATGGCAGTCTTTTGGATGTTCAAGCTGGGGAGAGAAAGAGTGTGCGGAAGAAAGATCAGTGTGGAGAAGAGCTTGTTGAGATCATGGAGTTTGAGTTCAGGTACGCCTTTTTTAGAGTGCTAACAATTTTTTCTTAATTCAATTCAATAATTTGTCACTGTTGGTGGAAGTATTTGTTACAATTAATTTTAACAAACAGTTAGAACTAATACAGCAAAATATTCAACTAGTTCTAGCATTTAATTAAAGGCTCAAATAAATTAATCTACCATGTCTGAAACGTCTTAAATGCGCCAGCAAGTTAATTAATCTCTTGAGCAATTAACTAATGAATCGATCAGACTCAAAAACAGTTAGTCAGCTGAAGTTAATTAACTGAATCATAGTAAATTAATTACAGGCTTTGACTCATTAATTAACTTCACTAGCTTATTCCTTATAAATATAACTAACACCAATCGGCTGCTGTACGTTTAATAAATTAATGCACCCCAGCTTAATTAGTTTGATCAGAGTTGAAGGATCAAACTACTCAAATCTCAGGTGTTACTGATCTCTCTATATATAGAGATATCCATGCATGTAATTAGGCACCACACTTCATAACTGAAGCTCAACCAATCTTCTATATTGTGATAACTTGTAGTTTTCATTTGAGAGTAAATGGCTTCCATCAATGTTTCAACTCTTCTACTAACCTATGCGTTCATCGCGGTGTTTCTTCATCCATTCTTGTGTCAAGGATCACCGACAAAGATGATGACTACCACGAATGAAGCAGGAGTTGCAACAAGTGATGGTAATTGATAGCTAGAGTCCAATAATTTCCACATAGTGAGGTATAGTATGATAAAATTAACTAACTAATCATATTGTTTTTTTTTCTTGCAGGTAAAATGATAGATCAAGGAATAGCCTACTTGCTTATGATGGCTGCGCTTTTCATAACATATCTTCTCCATTGATGATTTTCATGGATGACAAGCTTCATGTTCCTTCATTGCTCATTGTTGAGTGGGGGGAAAAACATAAGATCATGTTCTTTAATTTGGTCTAGCTAAAAATATATTTATTTTTTATTGAAGTCCCATTAGAATGTTTCATTGTGTATGAAATTGGAAAGTCAAATAAACATTTTGATGGCTTAATTAGAAGCTTTATTTAATGTTATTTCCCTCTTTTTTTTATAGCATTGTGAATGAGATTATTTATGTGTGTCATTTGTTGTGAAAGTGACTAGCTATCATTTACTGAGTAAATTTTGAGTCCCTAATTTTACACGATCAATGGCAAAAATAAGGTGGCAAGAAGGGGGGAAATATTTATAGATTTATAGAAAATGCCATAAAGTAATTTATTTTAAACAAATCTTTTAATTTCTGAAAAGATTTTATTTTAATTTTTTGCGTATGCAAGTCAATACAACTAATTCAGAGTTAAAGCAATCCAAATACTAAAACAACTTAGAAATTTATCAATGCAAAATACTAATAATAAAAAAGTATTTGATTTCATTGATGAGTTGTTAATAATGTTTTGCTTGTAATAATTATTGATCCATTCATTCTTTATTTATTGATAAATGAATTTTATTTTATTAGTTGAGAGAAAAATGTTTTTACCGGTTGCAATTGCAAAAATTAATGCCAATGCTAGAAGTAAATAAAAAGTGCCATATAATGCTTAGACCAAAAGAGCTAATATATTTAATGATTTGTATATTTAAGTGTTAAATTTTTAAAAAGAAATCCAATAATTTCTTTGATATTGAAAATAGTTTATCGGAGCACATGTCCAAAATATAAATATATCTAACAAGATATCGGATTATCAATATCAACACTATAGTGTGCAAATACTATTTCAGATCAATTATAACGCGCACATAATATTTCAGATTATCATGTGTTTCATGTCTAAGAAGATCGTTTAAATATGACTGAATAAGTCCTTATGATTTATCGACTTAATTTATTCTCTTTAAAATGTATGAGATCGACCTAGAGGGGGCTATTAAAATGACCGTATGACTGTTTTTTTTTTGGCCACCAGATATCAACAATATAGCATCAAATATCAAAGAGTGATATAAGATTCTATGAAGTCGCCTTCAACACCTGCCTTAGGGACAATCTAAAAAAAAACATTTTTGGCATTAAGTTATAAAGCACACGAGAATGCAAGATTAGATCAATACAAAATTTTCTTTTGATAGGACATCACGTTGGATATAAAAAAACATGTTATTACTAAATCAATTGCTTAAAGAATTACAATGGTTAAGGAATATATCATATCTTTTCAAACTGATTTATTTTGAAACAAGTTGAATGGGATTAAGAGTACCATATAGCCAACAGTGGGTTCTTGAAGAATCCCTTCATTAGATAAGCAATATTTCAAGGTTTGAAACTTGAAAGGAGTGTCTTCCTTGTTCATGTCACTCACTGCAAAGAAGGATAGAGCTATATATATATATATATATATATATATATATGAACCATTCACCGTAAAATAGTCCACGCCTTTACTATGCGTTTGAAATTGATCAAGAGACTCCAATTTTAGAAGCATAGTTTAAAAAAAAATTAGCTAAATTTTAACTTTAGAATTTAAAAATTAAATTATAATATTCAAACTAAAAAAGATGAGGTAAGTTATGGTATTCAAGCTAAAAAAAAATTAAAACTAAAAAACTTTTAAATGCTCATGGGTATATGTGTAGGATGCCTAATAGCATTTTTTTTGTTTATTTTTTTTAACTCATGGAGTTAAGTCAATTAGATTTTAAGTTTAGAGTTTAGGGGTGGTCAAGCTAAAAAAATTAAAATTAAAAAATTTTAAGTAGTCACATGTTATAGTATATATATTTAGGACTTAGGCTTTAATGAAATTTTGATTTTAAAAAAAAAGAATTAAAATGTATGGATCAAATCCAGGTGCCTCAATCACTTAGGCAGCACAGGCGATCGTAAATACCATTAGCAACACACACACGCACGCACACACGCACGCACGCACGTGCCCGCGCGCACACACACACACTCAATTTATACTAAGAATCTTACCCCGCAACTTGTACAGTTCAAGCGTATTTTTTTAATTATTTGCTTTTTGCTTTATTTTTTTAGCTTATGATTACTCAGTTTAAGATTTTACCTATAGGGTTTAGTAGTGTTAAATATTAAAAAAAATCAAACCAAAAAAGTGGTTAAGGTTTACACGGAGTCCTTAGTATAGCAAAATACACACACGAGTTTTATATAAAATTTATACTAAGAATCTTACCTCGCAACTTGTGCAGTTCAAGCGTATTTTTTTAATTATTTGCTTTATTTTTTTTTAGCTTGTGATTACTCCATTTAAGATTTTACCTATAGGGTTTAGTAGTGTTAAATATAAAAAAAATCAAACCAAAAAAGTGGTTAAGGTTTACACGGAGTCCTTAGTATAGCAAAATACACACACAAGTTTTATATATACACACACCAGTTTAATATGCGAACCTTCCGCTGCGGACTCGTGCGGACCTCACAGAAGGCACCTTCCATACAATGGAAGGCACCTTCAATGCAACGAAGGAAGGCGCCTCCCATTGCATCGCCTTCCATTGCTATTTTTTTTATACAATTGAGTGTTTTTGTTTTTTTTTTAATTTGGGGAGGAGGGGTATATTTATGGTTTAAGATTTTAAAATTTAGAGGTTGGGTTATAATGTGTTTAAGCTAATAAGATTTTTTTTCTAGGGTTTAATCGTCCCTTTTGAGTTATAATGTTCAAACGAAAAGAATTTAGATGCTCACGGATTATATTATAGGTATTTAACGTTTAAAATTTTAGGATTTAGGAGTTGGATTATAGTGGGTTTAAGTTAATAAAAAATTTTCTCAGAGAGTAGTCATCATCCCTTTTGAATTATAGTATTCAAACGAAAAGAATTTAGATGGTCATGAGATATATTATAGGTATTTAAGATTTATCGGAGAAAACATTGATTTTTTTAAAAAAAAATAAAAGTTTTTTTTAAAAATCAAAAAGCAATGGAAGGCGCCTTCTGTCATGTTCTCACGAATCTACAACAAAAAGGTTTGCATATATAGATACTACGCATCATCGCCTGCACGACTTGTACGCGCCTCACGGAAGGTGCCTTCCATTGCATAGAAGTCATCTTCTATTGTTGTTTTTTTAATTTTTTTTAGGGTATATTTAAGTTGTAAGATTTTAAAATTTAGGAGTTGGGTTATACTAGGTTAAGCTAATAAGATTTTTTCCTAGGGTTCAGTAGTCCCTCTTGGGTTATAGTGTTTAAAAGAACTAATTTTAGAAGCTTACAGGGTATATTATGGGACTGTTTGGGAGAGCTTTTACTTCTTGAAAAATGATTCTTGTAGTGATTATCTTGAAGTTAGTAAGAAGCTAAAGTAAGCAGTGATTGAAAATAGAAGCCAAAAGTTGATACAAGATAAAGTTTGAGTGTTTGGGAGAATAATTGCTTCCAAGCTTAATTTTGAATTGAATGACAATAATATCCTTAAACTATATAAATTAATCATTTTTAATTATTTAAATATAATTTCGATACTATCAATAATTTGTTCACGTAATTATTATTATATTTTAAATAGTGATATAATTATTATTATATTTTAAATATAGTATTAAAATTAATTTTTTTATAATTTGAATATTTGAAAAAATATATAAAATTAATAAAAAATAAAAAATAAAAAAATAAAAAATAATATAATTTATATAAATATAATATATGTATATATAATTCTGAAAATATACAATATGATTGAAATTTTATAAAAATATAAAATTTTATTTAAAAATAAATATTAGTACAAGTAAATATTAGTAAAATGCTATATTATTTAAGGATATAAATATTATTTTTTAATGTTATATCATAAATAAAAAAGCAGAAGCAGGTAGAAGCATCAAATTCTTGCTTCTAACTTCTGAGCAAAAGTAACAAAAGCTAAAGCAGAATCTAGCCTTCCCAAACACTTAAAAGTGATTCTGTATAGTCAGAATCTAAAAAGCAGGTAGCAGAAGCTCTCCCAAACACTCCCTATATGTATTTAACGTTTATGATTTTAGAAGTTAGAGATTGGGTTATAGTGGATTTAAGCTAATAAGATTTTTTCCAAGGGTTTAATCGTTCCTCTTGGGTTATAGTGTTCAAAATAACCAATTTTAGATGCTTATAAGATATATTATATGTAATTAACATTTAAAATTTTAGGATTTAGAGGTTGGATTATAGTGTATTTAAACTAATACGATTTTCTTCTATAGTTCAATCGTCCTTATTGGGTTATAGTGTTCAAAATAATTAATTTTAAATATTCACGAAGTATATTATATGTGTTTAAGAGTTATCGGAGAAAATGTTATTTTTAAAAAAAAAATGATTTAGGCGACTCCCATGCATAGGGGACGCCTCAATCACAATTATTTTTTTTAAAAAGAAACTTGAGACATCTCTCATGTATTGTGCACAGGCACTCAAGTGAATGGGCACAATTCATTACTCCTATATATATATATATATATATATATATATATATATATATTAAAAATAAATTTTAATTGATATAATCGAAAACTTTTAAAAATAAAAAACATGGCAGGCTGGTTCATATTTTAAAATGTCTGTTTATATATATAAACCTTTCAACTATGGAATTTACACAGAATATTCTAAAAGTATGATAGAGCATGATGTATCATTGTATTCTACTATGCCCTTGACTCGATCACCACCATCTCTACAGAGGTAGCCTCTAAATGAGTAAGATATTAAACTAATAAACCATGACAAAGTAAGCAACCGTTTGCCGGCTGGCTACGTATGAAACAATTAATTAAAGGCATTAATTAGTCATTAACTGACTTCAATAATTAATGCTTCCACGGACATCAAGTTTGATTAATAATTCATTTGGTGGCTCTATTTGGGCCGTTCAAATCCCTAGTGTACATTGCACGATCTCTCTCTATGTGTATATATATCCATTCAGTTAGCCAGCGAGGAACACAGAGTTAGGCAGCAATCCATTTGCTCACCTTACAGTGTTCATTCGAGATCACTTATGGCCACCATTAAGGTTTCAGTTCTCATCCTAACCTATGCATTGATCGCTGTGCTACTTCATCCATTGGTGTGTCAAGGAAGAACTACGACAACAAAGGCGATGACAGCCATAGAAGGAGCTGCAACCAGTGATGGTATGTCATTGAATTCATTTTCACAGTTGGATATTAAGTCTTTAGAGCGGTGGTAAAATAACTAATTATCGCCTCTTTGCAGGTAAAACTATAGAGCAAGGAATAGCATATATTCTTATGATCACTGCCCTTCTTATTACATATCTCATCCATTGATAATCACAAATCATGCAGCACGGATGGCACGCCTCAGTTCAACTGGAAGATCAATTTGTCACAATGTATGTATTCTTATTAGGATTAGGGAATCTATATCATTAATTTGTCCCGTCATTTGTAAACAAAGGATGATTGTCAAACGAGAACATTATATAATTTATTTTTCTTCACGATAATTCCAATTGTTAGAAACACATAAATGAGGAAGAGAATCAAAGTCCATTTCAATAAAAAAGAGTTCAACCTATCTGAATTAGTTGAGGGGATACTAAACAATGAGAACATGTAACTAGGAATCATCGGGATAGCAGAAAACAGTTCAAACCATCTGCACTCACGAGATTCATTAAGATGAATATGATATACCGTCTGATGGGTGTGAAATGATAAACAGTCAGAATGCATTCATGAGATTCAGTCGCACATGTTGGGCAGAGGAAGCATGATTTGGAGAGTATTATACATAATGTCAAACAATTGTCAATTGAAGAGCAAGTTGAATCTTATGTGGATGTTGATGATCCATTTGCACAATGCTTACATCGATCTTGTTGCTTTTGCTTTGTCATCTCATTACCGCCCACAAGAAAGTAAGCAGTGTGCCTGAAAGCCCAAAAACAACATAAGAAGATACAGACAGTGACGTGGTGAAGTTGAGGAAAAAAAAAGGAAATAGTGATAGGTAAATGCCTGAAAAAATTCATCATTTTGACTTTTGAATCGGGGTCGATGCTTGAGGTGCTATCCAGTGCTTGTTGCATGTGGTGCAACCACCTCTCAGCAGCTTGGTGTGTAACCGGGAATGGTGCATGTCGTCCAATCAGAGCTGGATGGCCTGCAATAATGAATCGAGTGAGAACATGTTGAAATAATTCAGCAAAAGGTTTTCTTTCATTAGAGAAGCAAACCTGGAAGTAGTAGAATCTATGAATAGGCATTTACTCAGTTTCTTTTATGTATCAGATGAGTTGACATGGCATTCCAATTTAGATTCTCAAGTTCTCTTTCTTGGGGAACCAAAATATCATTATATGGAAGTGAGGAACAAGAAAGCATCAGATCTATATTTTGTTATGCTTTTATAATCAATCTGATTATCACATCTAGCTATCTGCCGTATAATCTACAGATAATAGTATGGTAATGCAACATTCTTTGATTATTGTACTTACACACATGAGCAAAGAAGCTTGACAAGAATACATTCGTACTCTTATGTGGAAATTACCTATGGGAACTCATCCTTAGGATGTTTCTGACTTTAGTTAACTTGACTTTGGCAAGATATTCGCATTTATTGGGACAACAGGTTGCCACAATTTATAGCCTTTCTTCTCAGCAAAGTAGAAATCCCATGACTTTTTGTTTGACAACACTATGCAAAAAGAAGGGGCTCAATAAAACTAGAAACTAGTTGTATGCAAAAAGTAAGGGCCCAAAAAAACTAGAAACTAGTTGTCAAGTCTTCCAATTGCAACCGCAATGCACCAACTCACTAAGGTTGAGAAACCAATGGTAAGACGACATTCACAATAATAGAACCTCTTATTTACCTTGTACATATATATAAGGTTAGAATGTAATAATCTATTAGACAGTTGATGTCGGTAGAAAGAGATATCTTAGCCAATCCGCAAATATTTTTATTAGTCGTGTGACCTTCTAGTCATAGGTTTGATTGTGAATATAGTCTCTTGCAATGTAGGATAAGGTGCGTACAATAGACCGAATGTAGTCCAACATTTCTCAGAAACCCCACATTAGAGAGAACTTTGTGCACCAGGCTACCCCCTTTATAATAAACAACTATGATTGATGCATCACCATTGCAAAGGGATGAGCTTGAAGCATCAAGCTTCCCCAGTTCGACATTGACAAACTTATTTAGGATAAAATATTATTAATTCAAAGGCCCATTACAAAGGGAGATTTAAAATTTTTTAAAGGTTCTAACCCAACTAAAATTGGAAATAAAAAAATCAAGCAAGTAAGAAATATCCACTTACCTACTCAATAGCTTAGAAAACAAATTGTATACAGATTTTCAAAAAAAAAAAAGGTACCACCGAATACTAAAAACTCTACTTGAAAGAAATACCTATCGAATAAAAAGATGCCAAACTTTTTCACATCTAAAATAGCACAATTATTAAAAAAAAACAACAACAATTTAAAATTCAAAGGATAAAATGATTTCTAATATCATCAACGACCCAATCTTAACTACGATTATCAAGAAACTAGGTTATGTCATCAGCTACATGAAAATATAATGACACATTAAAAAAAATGAAAGCATCTTCTTTCTTATCAGAAAATATATGCAATCAAGAACCCTTGATCACGACTTCATAAACCATAGGCAATGTAAGGTGAACATATGTTCAAACAGGATAAAGAACTAGTAGCCACAACATAGACATTAGCATTTCTAACCAATATACCATGCCTAACTTTTGCACAGGAGTAGGACACCACACTACCCATTCCAGGAGTTCTATAGAGGCTAGACTTGCCAGCTTTGGAACCTCATCCTTAACACAAAGGTGAATGTACATCATTACATTCTGAGATGCAATGAGATGGTAATTCACAAAAAGAACTAAAAATTAGATGAAAATCGAAAGCATGCCTTGTAGAATCTTCAAGAGTTCATAAAAAGTTATAATGATGTGTATTATCAAGATAGTCTATTTGAGTAAGATTTAAGTCTCACTCTTGTAATGTAAAGCAAAAAATAAGCAATGACAAATTTGGCAGATAAAATATAATTTTGCTGCTTCATAATGAGAAACAACTAATATAAGGGCTGGAAATATCAATCAAACAGCAAAGAAGTAACGCCCTGTTTACTCCGAAGCAGGGACAAGATAAAGAAGGGACTGCTCGAGGTTTCCAGGCCTCTCTCCTATAAATTCCCTGCTGACGAACACAAACTCCGGCTGCCAATCGTCGAACAGCTAGCGTTAGTGAACTCCGGAAAAGCGCAACCCGGGAAGAAGAGCTCGCTGCCTGGGTGCAGCACAGCCGTGAACTCGCTGCAGTCTGGCTATGATTCACGGCCGCGAGCTAATGCCTTGGCTGCGAATCACAGACGCGGGCAGGCAAGCCACCGCGAGTTCACTGTCTGCCGTGAGTCACGGCCGCAGGAGGCTGTCCTTTATCTTTCGTCTTTCCCATTTCCGCCTAGGATTTTTTTCCCACCGTTATTGTTTTTCCCACCCCTCCTCCATCCGCCCTTCGGGCTTCGGGGTAAACAGGGCGGCATAAATTCCCCTTACCTCTCCTCTGCGAATACAGATTAGGGCCTCCCATCCTCTGAACGAAGAACTCGTACTGGTTTCGGATCGCGTCCTCCTTCTTCGAATTCGAAAAGATCGAGCGAAACCACTCCTCCTCGTCATCATAAACCCTACCGACCAACAACGACAACGAACCCAAAAATGGGCAGAATCCATCAACTACAACGGAGAGGACAGCGAAGAGAGAGAGGTAGATCGGCCTCACCTGTTGTAAAAATTGGTTGAGAGATCGACGAAGGGCTGGATTCCGCCTAGGGTTTCGAAGAGGTTGGTCTCGTCGATGGCGAAGGCATCGCTAGCCGCAACCCCACTCCACTCCGACGCCTTCTGTTGCAGCGACTGCATTTTTTAAATATCTTTTTTCTCTTCAATGATTTAGAAGAGAGGGACATCTTTATAGAGCTCGTGTCAACCCCCACTCGTCCATGATGGACGGTCGAGGATGAGGTAGAGTATTATTTTAATGTTTGATAACGATGCCGTCACCCATTTCGAAAACCCTTCTCCCTATTGGACTAAAAAGACACTTGCAAAGCAGGGCCCAGCTGAAAGGAATTTATTGACGGGTAAACATTGGTGCGAATTAGTGGAGTTCGTATGTGGCCATCTCGTCGTCACCTGTAACCCGGAAATGGGCCAGCCCATTCAAATAGCCCAGTAATGTTCTTGCAAATAAGAAAAAAGGAAAAAGGAAAAATAAATAAATCATAATTCGATCTAATTATTTGGTAAAACTAATACTTTAAATTTTGATTAATGATAGATTGATAAAATTATTGAATTTATGGTTTAATTGGTTGACTCGAAAAATGATATGATCTTTTTTTACTTTTATATTTATAAACTTTTTTAAAAATAAATATAGTGAAAAATAATGATAAATTGTTCAAACTGTCGTCGTAAATATACTAAAAATTAAAATAAATAAATTTTTCAAGCGCATTGTAAATAAACTATCATGAATATAAAATATGTTCATAAACAAATGTAAATTAACCGTCGATCAATTATTAGAGAGTGAAATAGTCAACTATTAAGCTAACTAAGAATATATTAATTAGTTGAACTCTGTGTTAATATTTTTATCCATTTATGTTATTTTACTTTAAGCTAAGAATAAAATATTATTTATTCTAAATGCACTGAGTTGGATCTCTAGCTAAATGCATGATTTAATATTATAAATTAAATAAAAAGTGTTAAGTAATCTTGAACTTCATTCGCATAAGATAAATAGGTATAGAATCATTTTCTAAGATAATTTGTTGATTTATAAACAGTTTATTTAACTCAAAGCGTTACAAATTTCTCTTTGCATTATCCTCGATACCTTAACACCACAATAATTACTCTCACCCTATTTTTTTTTTCAATTGACTCTATCCATGTAAATAAAACCACGTACAAAATGAAGTCCTCCTTCACCTCAGGTGTAACATGTATTCACTATCACACAGCCGGAAAGCATTATGCGACACATATTCATATAATTTAACGTGCACTATGATATGTCAATACTTATGCCATGTATATTGTTATAAGTATGCGTCACAAATTTATACAATATCCAATCCACAATTTGTGACTTACAATATATCTGTCCTACGCTTTTATCGATCGCATATATGTCACATATTCATAAAAATTGATATGCAATTAATATGGATCTAGTATTTTTGTCAAAAATCGTACTTCATATATATTTTAAATTATATTAAATATATATTTGCTTTGCGTGTATTTTTTTTTAAACACAGTTTGCGATTTCTGAGTAGAAGGTCGATCGATTAGTTGAAGTGCTACTTTAACAGTATATATATGGAGCTACATCATATCATACCAACAATTTTGATTTTTAAAATATTATTTTATGTGTGATACGATAATTTTGTTATTTATCAGCTTATAAGTTTAATAAACACTGCTTCAACTAATTATATTGATCCCGGGGCAGCTTGTATGTAGCCTGGTCCGGTAGCTTGGCACCTAGTCACTAAGAGATAGATTTGTGAGCTTCGGGAGCCCATGGGGTATAAGGCCTAGACGGGCCGCTCGGCTTAGTTCCCTCGAGAACGAGAAGGAATAGACCCTGATAAAAGGTAATTAATCATCAAGACTAAGGGAGCCAGAAGCCCTCAAAAAGCCCCCCCCCCCCCCCCGAGCCCAGGAAGGCCTGAGTCAGGGAGACTCGAGTCCAAGAGGGCTCGACTCACGATCTCCTTGAATCTTAACTTTCCCAAGTCGAGGAAGTATCCATTCAAGGTGGACTGAAGTTACGAGTAGGTCGGCTCCCACACGCCGCTCGGCTCAGTGTCCCCGATCGGGCGCGTGGCGACCTACGTTCCTCGGAATCGGCTTGACAGAGCCTCCAGACTATCGCGGGCCTGCCCCTGCACCCCTCTCGGTTAGGCTCCCAGCCGACGCGTGGCGGCCCACGCTCCTGGGGTAAGCCCGAGCCAGAGGGGGCGATTACTTAATGTATCACCGAATCATACCCTCACCTTAGGCCCTCAGTTGACCTTTTCATTCTATGCCCCAGTCGACACCATTGTTCTAGGTCCTCAGTCAGCCTCTTCATGCTATGCCCCAGGCGGCACCATCGTTCTAGGTCCTCAGTCTGCCTCTTCATGTTGTGCCCCCAGTCGGCACCATTATTCTAGGCCCTCAGTCGGCCTCTTCATTCTGTGCCTCAAGTCGGCACCATCGTTCTAGGCCCTTAGTCGGCCTCTTCATGTTGTGCCCCCAGGCGACCTCATCGTTCTAGGCCCTCAGTCGGCCTCTTCATTCTATGCCCCTAGCAGAAGGAGTACGGGTCGACTCCGGTATGGTATCATTCCAGCATGAATCGTGAGCATCCCGCTGACACCATAATCTTCCTGCCATATCCTGACCCCCTGTACCACGACCACATACCTCTGTGTCAGGCCAAGCGGCGTCCGACGGCGCTAGCCTTTAAGTTGACAGTGCCCTTTTCCTTATTTCGGTATGCGACACATTACCCTGCCACCTCTGGGTATGCTTGTTCTATCCTCGCTACGAGACAAAGGGTGGCAGTCTGGGTAATAACTGTCAGCTTCCTTGGCTATATAAGTCTCTCCACTCCGTACGCCCATTACGCATGATAGTGCAATTTTACTGTTTTATTGCTTTCCTTTTGCTCTACCACCACCGGGGACTGACTTGACTGTCAGAGTATCTTGCTTGGGACTTTTCTCGGTGGGTTTTAACAATCTTTATCTTGCAGGTCAGGAGTGAATACCGGAGCCCGCTTCAGCAGCCCGTGAGCCTCAGGAAACTATCTCATCTTTGGAAGTCCATTCCACCTTGCGACAAGATCATATATAATGATGTTTTTTTTTTCCTTCCCATGCGAGTGCAGTTTGTTTATATAAATGTGTTGTTGTTAATATATAAGTTTTTTTTATAGATTTTTAGCAGATATAAAATGTTTTTGTTGATGGTCTCAATTCCTTCTTACATATAATGCTGTTAAAAATCTCTAATGATTTATTTTCCTTCTAGATAGCAAATGATTATTTTAAAAGGATGTGACACATTTGCTATTAACAATGATGTTTTCTTTTAATGAAAAACTTGGCGCAAGTGATCACAATGCCCATGTATATTTGATTACCTTTAAGACTTTTTTTTCAATATAAATGTTTATAAGCTATTATTTTAAAAAATTAATTAAAAAAAAGAGTGTTTTAAATATACTACTGGTGGTGGATACTTCAAAAAATACAACTTGTGGTAATTTGAAAATTAAGTGTGCCATATCCCCCCATTTTTTAAATAATAATAATAATATTATTATTATTATTTACGTGCGCGACATGGTACACGTCTCAGCGCACGTAACACCCAACTGCCTCCTTTGATTAGGCTGTGTCTTGCAAGCAACGGCTGAGATCACGCGGCTCCCTCGGTTGCATTTCCCAGGCCGCCCACTATCATCCGATCCGACGGCCAGGAGAACCTCAGAGTCCGTTGCTCCCCAGATGGACGCGTCAGATCGCGAGTCTGATTTATCGAGCGCCTCCTCCGTCTCCTGCAGCTATAAATAGGAAGCGGCGAGGACTACAGAGGAAAACAGAGCACTTTCAAGGAACAAATCAGACTACAAAAAAATTTAAATTTTTATTTTTGTTTTTGAGAGAAAAGGCTTGAGCATTTGGTTTCTCAGTTCATCTCCAGATTCGATTCCAGTGGCAGCAGCAAGGCATCTCCATCTCTTCCTCCCTTCGTCGAGAGAACCATTGAGCACAGCCTTCAATCTGTTCTTCCTTAATGAGGTCGGTCATTACTCTCGAATCCCTTTATTTTCTCCATTTGTTGGTCGTTCTGCTCTCTTTCTTTGTATTATTTTGTATATCAAATCTTTGCCAATTGCTAGATTGATTTCTCGTTCGAAAGAGCAGGCATTTGATGGGATAAACGAGAAATTGTGAGCATAAAACATCTAATAAGCCTTTGATATATTAGAACGCAGCCGCAAACCCACATTAAAATATGTTTATAAAAATATAAAAGATATTATTTCTATTTCAAAAAATCACCAGTCCTGTTGATTAATTGTAAAGCAAAAGTTTACTGGTTCCATGCAATCCTTTTCATGCTTAATCATCTTTCTTTCTTGATCCTCCGAATCTTTTGCTTTACTCTTTTCCAGCTTGTATATGTATTTCTGCACAAAAAGGGCAGCTAGTCGATTCTTTACCTTTTCTTTAAGGCTAATAATACTATTTCCTATCAAAAACTAGTTTAGATCCCCTAATCCTTGGATTTAGAAAAGTTCCTAGCAGTGTCTGTCTTCTATCTGGGCATACTAGTTAGTTCACACCTAGCTTGACTCAAGCTTCAAACTATGAGTGCCTTTAGCCTAGTTAGGTTCCCCAATTGAGAATAAACTTATACCCTAATCAATCAAAAATGTCTCCTTATTGAACCCTCTAATTTTTCAACATAAGATATGCACACGAGTTAAGTTGAAAATTGCACTCAATCCTCTAAATCATTGCTTGCACTCTATCAATTTTGTTATAAGCTTACAATTCAAAACAAAACAAGAAGACAAATATAGTAAATGACAGGTTATAAATGCCCATTATTTATAGCTGGATATTTTTTTATAGCATGCAGGGGTTAACACTTGGATTTATGCGCCTTTTAGGTCGTGGATTCGACTCATGATGGAAGTTGAGAGGATAAATCAATTATGTTTAAAAATAGATCTATAAAATGTTTGAGAATGTGGCAAGTAGGCTCAAGGAGCTAAGATCATAGAGTTCTCACGGAGACCACTGCCACACTTGGAAAGCAAGGGTGATGAGAAATGACCTTTTGAATGACCAATCTAGCTGTTTCATAGCTGTGAACATTCTGATACAGAAGGATTTCTGTCAAATTTAGACATCTCCATGTCTAGGACATATAGCTTATGTGTTAGGTAAACCGAATCCTATAAGTTTCCATAAGAGGAGTGTTGTATTAGGCATAAGTTTTTCTTAGTTACTTCTATAGGTGAAGGAATTGCATCTTCTGATTGCAATATTGTATTGCATTCCGCATAGCATTCTTGTTTTTTACTCCTTTGGATGCTTTAGTGTTGCTCATTTGTGATTTTAGCCATTGAAAATTGTTTCTGTTAAATTGAGCAAATATACAACTTTGATATGGATAAACATTAAAACATAGATTGCAACGGTTGATGTTGATCTTCCCCCTTTGACAACTTTTATAACAATGAGAATTATTTATGGAAATTCTAGTGAAGTGCCGTTTAATGCATCAACTACTTTAGTGACAAAGAAGATAGATTATTGCTGCTACCTCGGATGAGGTCGCCGATAATTTATATCCATCTACTAAGGGCTCTACTTTTTGCATAAAGCACCGACTCTTGTCCAATTCCCCAGCTTATTGCAAACTCTTCAAACTCAACCTCAATTGCTAGGGCCACAAATTGATGTTACATTTTTGAGGCAGTCCACTAATATGGCATGCCCTGGGATAAGCTTCAACCATTTTGTGGCCGACGGATGCAATTGTATTTTTGAATTACAATCCACAACATGATCACCTCTTTTTCAGTTTTGATTGCTTCTGCCTTGAGAGACACTTTCATCACATTATGAGTTCCGCATTGTATGCCTGGGGATGAGGAATTCCCTCCCTGATGTGATACTAAATTTCCTTTATGTTCCTTCTTGCTCAAAATTTACTTTTTATCAACAAAAGGAATTTTGAATATTCATGATGGTTCATTCACCTTTAATTTTCGCTCGCCTTGAAAACACAATATAATTTTAGTTCCAACCATTCTTTTATCTATACTGAAGTGCATACAAGAAAATTCAATTTTTTTTAACAAATTAAATCAGTGTAGATGGTAGAGATGTAGCAATGATATCTCACAAGTCGGCCATGTATTTTAATTAATGTTGAAGGGAAATATATATTTGGTGATGGATTTTCTAAAATGCTTCTCCGAAAACCATGTTTCAGTCATAACTCGGTCAAGATCATCCATACGTAAAAAGAGGATCTTAGTTGACAAAATAGCTTGTGTGTTTTGCAACTAGGATAATGAGCACTCATGCTTTGTCTCGTCAAGAAATAAGAAAGAGTTGGAGTGGTATCTTAAACTGGAAAGTGTTCTTTATTTGCGTCATTTCCCCTCTATTTGTTCGCATACAGTATCAGGCTATCAGCCGTTGCAGGTAATAGGACATACTTACCTTTGAATTAATCTGGATATGGTAATTACAAATATTTCTGTAATGATTAATATTAGTTCTTCCAGAATCACTCATGAGCGCGATAATTTCATTTTCAGAGTGGACGATCATGGACTTTATCCAGACTATGCTTAACAGGTAAGTTTTCATCTCATCTAACCTCTGATTTTCCCATTTGAATGAAATTTAAATAGGAATTCCTATTTACTTTTGGAAGAAAAAAGGGCATTCATTTAAAATACTGAATTTAACATATTAATTAGAACCCTATAGATTCTCTCTTTTTATCGAACAATATTTGTTCCTTGCTATCTCATGATTTTTCATATACTTTGTAGACACTCTATGACAAATAGAAGTGGCAGAATATCAAACAGATAGATCAATGAAATGACGAATCAGGTAATGGATGACTGCCCTCAAAGCAATGGCAGTAGCAACCATAAAAGCAAGGAGAGATTTGCCCAGTTCATTGACAATTCATGTTGCACTCGCTATTGCCTTGGTCCAAATCCTTCCTTGGCTCGCTTCATCTACGCCCTCATCTTCCTGGTCACTTGTCTCCTCGCTTGGAGCATAAGAGACTATGGTCACAACGCCCTCGCTGAGCTTGAGCGTGAGCCATTGCTTCTTCTTGGTCAATATTTTAGAAATTTAACTATTATATAATTGTTTTCTTAGCTTATTGCACAAACAATTTCCATTTCATATCATTATTTTCTTGGGATGAACCTACGTACATCTCAAGGTGCTCTCACAATAGACATAATTATGTCTTCCTTGACGTGTAGGGCTCAAAGGTTGTCATGGTGCCCGCGACTGCTTGGGAGCAGAAGGTGTCCTCCGCATAAGCTTTGGATGCTTTGTATCTTTTGTTAATCAAAACAGTCATCAGTACTAACAATTACAAGATCAATTACTTATGGTTTTTATAATTTTACTGTTTGTTAAAAGAAAATTTAGGCGAAATTCTTTAACTTTACACCAGTTGTTTTTCTTTCTGATGTTTCTATCAACTGTTGGGACAAAAAAATTGGAAGACACTCGGAATAATTGGCACTCTGAGTGGTGGCCAGTGAAGATCGTCCTTTGGATTGGCTTCATGGTGATTCCATTCTTTATGCCCTCAGCTTTTGTCCAACTCTATGGTCAGTTTACTCAGCCTTAATCTTTTTGTTTTGTTCTTCATTTTCATTGTTGTAGCTCTAAAACACTTTGTTCTTCTCAGGGAAGGTTGCACACTTTGGTGCTGGGTAATGCACTTCTCACTCATCTTTTCTGTTTCTTAATGTTTTTTTGTTGAGAAGATTAACTAATCCTTCTTTTCTCATTCCAGTGCCTTCCTCTTGATACAGCTAATCAGTGTAATCAGCTTCATAAATTGGCTGAATGACTGTTGCCAATCAGAGAAATATTATGAACGATGGTAGATTTAATCGTTGAGTTCATTAATTTAATTGTTGGTTTTCATGCAACTCGATGCTCTGAACTCTTTGCAGTCAATACCAAGTAATGGCACTCTCAGTGACAACATATCTTGCATCTATCATTGGTATTACCATGATGTACATATGGTATGTGCCCAACGTATCTTGCAAATTTAACATCCTCTTCATCACCTCGACTCTTGTGCTTCTGCAACTCATGACCCTCGCATCGATCCTCTCAAAGGTAAACCATCAAGCTTCATCATAGTCTAGATTATATCTAAAAGACATCAAGAACCACAAGAAGTTGTTCCAACTATTTGAAGTTCGCAACTGAAAGAATCACACTGCAATGGTTTAACAGGTCAGGGGAGGATTCCTAGCTCCGGGACTGATGGGATTGTACATTGTGTATCTTTGCTGGAGTGCAATTAGGAGGTAATTAATTACTTCATGATCTTGTGGTTTTGCTATTTTCCTTTATTTATTCCTTAGATTATAGTTGAGAACTGCCACCCTCAACAATGCAGTGAGCCACAAACAGAGATTTGCAATAAGAAGGCAGAAGCTGCAACAAGCGCAGACTGGCTTACTATTGTGGTAATTAAATTACCTAGAACTTCATTGGATGATATATTTTACACTGAAATATTCAATATTTCGTGACACTGATTCACACTGCGCTACAGAGCTTTGTCATTGCTGTCCTTGCCATAGTCATTGCAACATTTTCAACAGGCATAGACTCCAAGTGTTTGCAGGTCCAGCTCACTTACGTGGTACCAATTAAAAATAGAACATTTTGGAGTAATTGTGTTAGTAATTATTATTATATTTGTTGAATCTTTTGTTTGGTGAGTGCAGTTCAAGAAAACTGAAGCAGAGTCTGAGGATGAGGTTCCTTATGGATACGGCTTCTTTCATTTTGTCTTTGCTATGGGAGCCATGTACTTCGCCATGCTATTTGTTGGTTGGGATTCAAAGAACACTATGCCAAAGTAGGTTATCAGCTTGAAAACTCATAAAATTACATATAGAGTTCCAATGGAATGCGTGTTCAATTTCGATATCGACTCATTGTTGTAGTTTGTGCAATGCAGGTGGACAATAGATGTTGGATGGACCAGCACATGGGTTAGAATTGTGAATGAATGGGTAGCAACCCTTGTGTACTGTTAAGTGATTACAATACTAATTTTTTTGTTTTACATATCTATTTTTTTGTTTAATCAAAGAACTCACTGTTTATTTATTTATTAATTTTATTACGACAGTTTGGATGCTAATTGCACCACTTTTTTGGAAGAGCAAAAGAGAAGAAGATCCAGTGTAGATGCAGAGGGTACTTGCTTGATCTCTTATACAAAGAGTTCATGGAGCACATGTTTTAATTCCTCAAAGGATGAGCTCCAGATCCAGATTTCTTGATAATTCTGTTCTAATTACTGTAATTTAGCTTGTTAAATGTACGATATTTAGCTGTTTTGTAAATTTTTAATCACATGGTGATAGGTTCTACTCCTTGTTTGTTCACTAGTGTAATACTTCATTATTAAATCACCACCACCTCCACTGCTGGATCCTTTTTTCCGGCGCTGAATACGCTCACTGTCCTCCAGCCATAGCCGGAGCTCTTCCATCCGGCCTTTTTCCAGAACCGCCAGGCTCCCAAACTCCATCTACACCACCGACTTGGCCGGCTATAAGTTCAGCTACTACATGTACGAATTCTCGTCTGATCTGAATAAATCGCCTGTAATTGCTTCATTTTGTCAAAGAAAATTAGTTTGACAGACGGTTTTGTCACCAGAAAAAATGGCATTATAAAGTACATACAGAATATCAAAATGAGGCTGTAGCATGTCCATCAATTTCTTATCATAGTGGTAAAACAAATTGCGGCACGACAAAAGGAAACGAGCGCGGAGCAGTATCAAGTGCATATGAGGACCATATCTAATGATCAAGTTCAGATCATCTGAGTAACATAGCAACGTTTTATTTCGGAATTCAACAGACAGCCAACACATGAAGCAGTCCAGAACAACATAATGATTACCGCACTGGCTGTTGATTGTAGTGGTTCTTCTCTTTCTTTTTAGCAGCAGCGAGTTTAGCACTTCTTGCAGCAGCCTCTATGGCTGCAGCTTTTGCGGCGGCGTCCATCTCTTTGCTTGATTTCTTCTTCCTCATGGAGGCCACCTTCTTTATCCTTTCCTTTACGTCAACTGCAGATGCATCTGCCTCTTCAGCTTCAATGCCTCCTTTCTCCGGGTTCTGATCTTGCTCCTCCTGTTCCTTGGATGATTTGTCTTTCTTGGATTTCTTCTTCTTTAAGATTTTGTTATCTGAAGGAGCACCAGCACTTTCTTTCTTCTCCCCTTCACTACTTTGATCCAGTTGTTTCTTGTCTGCATAACAAGGATAAACAAATTCAAGATGACATTAAACAGTCCCTTCACATGTATGCGCAACTCAAGTGAATTAAAATTTATATATATAAAATGAACTTATTATGTGAAAGAAGACATTACCGCCAGCTGTCTCATTTTGTGCAGCATTACTATCTTTATTCGCAATGCCCATTTCATGTAGAAGTGCATCCAGCTCTGCCATTTCCTTTTTCTTAAGCTCCTTCTTTGACAGTTGCCTGTCAGCATCTTTGGGTGGTACTGAAACAGGAGCAGGTTTCTCAATGATTGGTTCTTTCCCAATAGCCTCTGGTTCATTTTCAGGTTCTTCAACATCGTCATCATCACCAATGTCAAGACCATCATCCTCACTTTCACTTTCCTAAACAGAGGAAAAAGAGAGTTTTTGTTATAAATTAAAAGAAACTGAAATATCTGATACATACAAATATGTAAGCATACAACCATCTCTCATATGTGCAAGTAAAGCAAATAGTAGATAAGCATAATCAATAGCATGCAACAATATTTAACTTCTATTAATCTCTTGTTAATTCTTTGGTACTCTTTCATATTATCCCATTTTCTGAGAAGACAATAACAGTTTTTGGTTTGTAGAAGACTAGGACACATTGCTAACAGATTGTCCTAACACAAGTTGCATAACACTGGTGTACTTTTCAGTAAATCTTGTGCATGTCTCGTCTCAACCTCTTTTAAATTACTAATAAAATTCTTGTAAGTTTTAGATAGATTGCAGAGAGAACATGAAATACTATACTAGATTAACTTACAAATTTCACTGACACTTTCCCTATGTTTTGGTCATTCTCTTTCAGTATTCCTAATCCAAATCAGGCTGTATTTATACACTTTGCTATTATGCTTTACTATCTGTATCAGGATCCTGGTGAATTATCCAGTCAAGTGAATGGTCTCCTTTAATCCCAAGCCCTTAGAAGCAGTTAGAAGGAACCATTAATAGTAATGTAAAGTGTGGTAAAGGGCTCTACTTGGGCGAGGCATTGACATGTCTTATCTGTATAAACTGTGATTTTTTCAAGTTTATTTGTGCAATTATGTAGCATTTGTTTTTATTTGGCAATTTATCATAGTATTTCTTCTTAACTATTTGAAGATCAAATGATATTGTGTTACTTCTTCCATTGGTATTCTGATTTTCTTTTGATGCTTTTCCCGGGACCCTTTTGATGCCAGGGAGGTGGATAAATATTATTCCGTTTGCTTTGATTATGTTTAATTTTTACCAAGATTGTAGTTATCTAGAGAGGTCTAGGAATATGCGGGCCAAGGCTATAGGTGCTATCTAGCCCACATTTGCACCTCCTTTGAGCTGAAACATAGTTTAAATAACGTTTCAGAAAATTAGATAAAGAGTTAAGACAACTGATTTATGAAGGAATACATATAAAGAGAATCCAAATGCAGAAAAATAAAAATAAGCATTCCAATGGAATTCTTACAAACACAAGAAAATAGGAGCATAATTAAGACTGGATTGTTCGTAACACCAAAAAGTTCAAACCAATTCAAGTTTATTCAGTATCGCATATAATACAAATAATCATTTAAGTAATATTCATCATGAAATCTTTGTAAACCTGGATTACTTATAAGCCACATCATACTAGAAAAGGTTTCTATGGTAGGCTATCAAGCTTAAAGCATAAAGAAAGCTGAACTTGCATGCATGTCTTGTATAAACAAGCATAGCATAGATATTTATTTGGTACTGGCATTATGCCTGATAGAAACAATATGCTGAAACATAAGGTACTAAAAGATGGTTCCAGATAGCAGGCGGTTGACCCACAGCCCAACACCTAGCCAAAGGCTCAGACAATCACCATTAAAATAATATTATAATAGAGAGTATATGAAATTAAGAATTACTAATATCAATGCATACATATAACAATTGTACCCTTAATCAATTAAAACAAATTTACAAACATAAACAGACAAATCATAATAGCAGCAAACACATAACAACAATAGAATATGACGACCAACAAAAACAGTCAATCTAGGGGGGGATCTAACTGTACTAAAATTAAATGATAAAATATGATAATGAATGAAAAAAAATATGCAAGATAAGAACATATATAAGAATAAGAAAGGAATGATAAACACCAAAAAACCAAATAGCTGTACAAGCACATCAAGTGAAAAAGGAAATGTGTGAGATGGAGGCTCTTGTCAAGTGAGTTAATAAGGAGAATTAGAATTACTTTCTAATATCAAATGACAAGCAACTTATTCTTTATATCCATTTAGGCCACCTAGGCCATTTATGAGCTTGGGAAGTTTTTTTTAAAGACCCGCCTACTAGGGATTGCATAGCAGTTAGAAGAATGGTCGCTTCCAAAAACCTCACAGGCAGCCACCTTTTAGACCACATGTTGAAACGCCATCTTCTTCAAAATGCTAAATCTTGAATTGTAATTGAGCTTAAAGATTATTCTCATATTTCAAGATGATTCTACACCAAAAAAAAAAAAAGGTGATACAACATCCGAACATGAAAAACAATCTAAAACATATATTTAAATAGCTTAGATTTCATTGTTAACAGCTAGCCACAAATCTGAGTGCAATGTGTTCACATACCTCCTCTATGGTCGCTTCAATATTCTTCTTGTGTTGCTGCTCCGACACTCCCCAAACAGCCTGCGGAGGCGCTGTGGTAGCATAGTAATCGTCGTCGTCGTCGTCTCCAACATCAGCCCAGGACTTGGACGTCAGAGGTGCCGGCGCCCAAAACACTTGCTTCTCCTGCCCCTTCCCTTGGCTCTTGGACGCCCCCTTGCTCTTCGACTCCTTGTCCGACTTCTTCTTCTTCTTGAGAGTCTCGAGCGCCGCAAATACGTTGGTGCTATTGATCTTCAGCGGCCCATCGTCTCTCCTGCTTCCGCCTCCGACCATCTCTCCCTATCGACGCACCAAGACAGATCCAGCCTACACTTCCGATATCGGCCTCAAACCTAACCCAGAGCTCCGGCAAAGATCCAAAACACACAAACCGATGCACAAAACAAATGCGAACTAGCTAGAGACAATAAAAAGGATATCTTTACAGAGCCTTGAAACAAAATTTGCGATCTAGGAAGCTGATCCTCGAAAAAAAGTTGGAAAACTTGGAATTTGAAGGAAGGTCTGCGAGTGGGACAATTGCAAGGACCGAATTATAGGGTTGGAGGCGACGCGGCAGGGAAGACAGCGCGATTAGGGTAAACCGGTAACGCCTTCGGTAGCATTTCCTCGCCATTTTCGCTTTAATTAAACCGAAGCCGTACCCGTCTCACGGATTCGTATCACGGATTCACAGACGGCCCAAACAGGGCCCCACGGTTTAATTAAGGTACGAGTGCGGGCTTTGTTATTGGTACCGAACTGGAGTCCTGGAGACGGAGGACGTTTGTTTATGCTGTCTGTGAGGTACAATTACGGTTAAATAGTCTGGCACAGTTTGGCATAGGCGTCAGCGAGGGTGGCGTAACGATACCCTTGAATACGTTGATTTTAATTGAAGTAAAAGGTCGGTATAGAACGTTCCGGTGAATCATGGACGACATTTTAGGCTAACGATACCTTGAATACGTTGATTTAAATTGTAGACGTTCTTCTCGTATGGGGTTAGTTTATAATTACACGTCCGACAGGGCGATCCGAGTGATTGAACGAACACATGATCCCGATTGATTAGTTATTATCTGATCCCAATAGTAATAAAATCTTCTAAATCTTCTCATTATAAGAAAAAGACATCTGTCATAATCATGACGTGGCAGAGGATCAGACATTAATAAAGATCGAAATGATACCTTGGATTGACATCTAGGTGGCTGTGACAGACTCATAGAGTAAAAGGCTGTCAAAAGATCAGTCTGTCAGCTGGTCAGTTTTTAATGAGACAAGATAAGCTTGACAAGACATGGGTTACCTCCTCCCCTATATAAAGCCCCTTTGGTGCTTCAGAGAGGGGGCTGGCATTTGGAATTTTTCTGCTCCACTCTTTGCGTTCCTGTTTTGGTCCGACCCTCGACTCAATCTAGTCCTATTAGCCCTTGAAGCCCGACCCTGACTCACACGCTACCGCAACTCGAGTCATCTTGATCCGAACCCAGTCATCTGAGCGAGAGTCCTTTCCGCTTGTCGACAGGATCAAATTTCCTCTGTGGTACCATAGTTGTCTTCTCCACCTACCAGATTCCCCTCGATCCTCGAGTATTTCATTTCTTCTACTACCCCAAGAAACAAGAGTCCGCCAAATTTTTTCTTCCAAACCCGAGCCAAATCAGCCTTCTTAGATAAAGTCCTTCTACAATAAGGGTTGGAAACCCCATTTCTTCTACGTGCGCTCGACCCCGCCTCCAATCTGGCCGACCGAGTGGGTAGAAGACCTACCCAACCAGCCTCAATGCCCAAGAGCTAACGCTCGGAGCTAGGCATTCAGCTGGCCTTTTTCAAAATCGGAGGGCTCCGCTTCCACACTGGTCGGTTGCTGAGCGAAGCGGTCCTATACATTTTCCAGCTGAGTCATACCCCTACGACTCTACCCGGCACCTTCGGTAAGTTCTCATTCTGTCCCTGAACCTTTTAGTGCTAACTAAAGCTTTCTCTAAGTTGCAGCCGAAGCCATGTTTAACGCCCTGCTCGTTGACGAACTAGATCTGGACGAGGCAAACCTGAACGCCCGAGCCGCAGAGCTGTGGGAGCCGAGAGGTGCCCCCGGTAAATATTGCCCCGACCCCGAAACAACCAGAGGACGCCGGGAACGACTCGGGAGTCGATCCACTTGCGGGAGATTCCGAGACGGAGCCCCAAGTGGTAGACTTGGAGACGGGGGCAACGGCGGAGGAGGAAGAGGCTGAACAACCGGCCTCAGAATTAAGAAGGAAGCGCCGCCGCGTGATCATCTCCCCGAGTGTACCTTTATCTCGGGAGCTTACCCAAGAGGCCCACGACCCGACGACTCCTCGTCCTGGCCGCACTCCATCCAGCGTTAGAGCTTCGGCACCCAGCTCGGTGCCACCCCGTTCGAGGGCTTCAACCTCCAGCTCAGTGCCGCCTCGCTCGGGGCCTCGACCTCTGGCTCGGCACCACCACGGTCGGCAGCCTTGGCGGATTCCTCCAGAGCTGAAACTGTGGCCGCCCTTCTGTCGATGCAGTCTCCTCCTCGACTTCCGGTGGAGCTACAACTCCCTTCAACAACCAGCCTGACCCAGATCGTCCAACCCCAGCCGATTAACCTGCACGGTCGGCTGGTTGCGAGCTGGGACAAGGGGCTGGCAAACAGCCAAGAGAGGAGTCCGCTAAGCCTAGCTGACAATTTTTTCCTAGATGCCACTCAGGTATATTTCTTCTTTTCTTTGTCACTTAGGATTTCGTTTGTAACATTTGTTTTTCGTGCAGTTCTGGATCGCCTGCCGATCGGTTTCCCAGTCCCTTGTCAGCAACACCAAGGAACGCCGGGCAGGGGAGGACACGTGGCAAAGTGTTAAATGCTGATTTGACTCGGGATTCGGCCCATAATGGCGGAGATTCGGAGACCTTAATGAGATCCAGGGCTATGACGTCATGGATGTCCGACCGGGCGAATAGCCTGGTCAGTCGGACTCATCGCCTCCTTCGACTAGACTTGAAGGGGAGGCTTGTGATCCGGTCGGGAAGGTTATATGAGTCGTTTGCTCGGCTGGTTGAGTTATGACTCGGTTGGACAAAGACGATCGGGCTCGCTAGGTGTCAACCTAACCTGAAGGCTCGGAGTTCAAGGTTGCTTAGGATGAGGCCGGTTGGCAGTATCGGGTTAAGTGTCGCCGGTCAGGAGAGTTTAGTCGGGCAAGGGTAAAATCACGTGCCAGGCTCTTTCGAAGAGGAGAGGTGCCAAAAATGTAGCGATGCTCCCAGTCGGGGATTCCCAGTCGGGCACTCCCGGTCGGGGATGCCCGGTCGGGGGATGCCCGGTCTGGCCCTCCCGGTCGGGAACTCCCCGGCCCGACGACTTAATTGTCTTATTAATGGAACCATTTACCCCGCTCTAAGAAGCGACTTACACAGGTCGGCTATCCGGTCGGGCTCGGCTAGTCGGACCTGTCCCGGTCAATGGGTTGGATCAATACATATCGGGACGGTCGGGCCCTCGCAGTGTTGGGTCCGTTCCAAAGACATGGATGGTCGAGAGGCCTGCTTACCTGACCGACCGTCTTCACTCGGTCGGTCAGGCTTGGGCAGGCCCATAGCTGCCCGACAGGGCGATCTCGAGTGATTGAGCGAACACATGACCCGGATTGGTTAGCTATTATCAGGATCCCAATAGTAATAAGATCTCCCAAATCTTCTCATTATAAGGAAAAGACATCTGCCATAATCATGACGTGGCAGGGGATTAAACATTAATGAGGATCGAAATGACACCTTGGATTGACATCTAGGTGGTTGTGACAGACTCATAGAGTAATAAGGCTGTCAGAAGATCAGTCGGAGGTATCCCGGGGAGCGTGGGCCGCCACGCGTCCGACTGGGAGCCGAGCTGAGGGATTCGTGGGAGCATGCCCACTTATAACTCGCGAGAGCGAGAGTCTGGCTTCTCGGTCGGAGGTATACCAGGGAGCGTGGGCCGCCACGCGCCGACCGGGAGCCGAGCCGAGGGATTCGTGGGAGCATGCCCACTTATAACTCGCGAGAGCGAGAGTCTGGCTTCTCGGTCGGAGGTATCCCAAGGAGCGTGGGCCGCCACGCGTCCGACTGGGAGCGGAGCCGAGGGATTCGTGGGAGCATGCCACTTATAACTCGCGAGAGCGAGAGTCTGGCTTCTCGGTCGGAGGTATCCCAGGGAGCGTGGGCCGCCACGCGTCCGACCGGGAGCCGAGCCGAGGGATTCGTGGGAGCATGCCCACTTATAACTCGCGAGAGCGAGAGTCTGGCTTCTCGGTCGGAGGTATCCCAGGGGGCGTGGGTCGCCACGCGTCCGTCTGGGAGCCGAGCCGAGGGGTTCGTGGGAGCATGCCTACTTATAACTCGCGAGAGCGAGAGTCTGGGACGCTTGCTGTTTATCCGAGAAGACGGGTCTTCCACTATTCTTGTGAGGTTACAGCGTACAACTATTAATAACCTGCTGGGCGGGGGCCACTTTGGGCTAGCCCGCCTGAAATCATGAGTATTCCTCCTCGGATGGTGTTTTGTCGATTGGCCTGCTGCTCGTCCATTCCATCGGACTCGATCTGCTCCCGGCCGGGAACAAGCTACGAGCGATCGGGGGATCTCGTCCGGGCTGTTTAGCTGGGACCAGGGTTCGGCTTCCCCGACCTGGGCCCTGCCCCGGGGAGACTTGCCTTCCTCGGAGTCGCGCAGTTGTGTCAGGGGCTTGTCCCCGGCCAAACTGACGGCATTCCTCCGTGTTATGGGTGTGGATATGATGAAATGCGCGGTAGGGCCTTCAGCGGGTCAGCGGACACCCTTGAGCCACTTGTTGCACTTGTCGGCATTCCGTCTCCGCCCGGTTGGTGGGCCCCGTGGGCTGCGCATGGGACCGCCCGTCGGTCGGCAAGACTGAGAGGGCCTCGAGAGTGGTGTGCTGGCCGGCTCCTTCTTGTTAGATCGTTGACGGTTGCTAGAGGGGGCGAATAGCAATTTTCGACTTTCTTCTACCTACGTTGTTAGCCGCGCAAGCGAAATACAAACAAAACAATAAACAATAAGAAAGCAATGCTAACAAAAAGAGTTTACTTGGTATCCACCCCTAAAGGTGACTAATCCAAGAATCCTTCGGTGGATCACTCCCTGGATAACCTCCGGCTAGCCCTTGTCGCTCTTTATGGGTGGAGAAACGTCGCCACAACACCTCGACAATACCTGAGCACTTAGACTACTATTTGGCTCTTACCCAAAGCCAAATTCGTCAAACCTTTCAGCCAACACGAAGTCCTCTTAAATAGAACTCAGGCTGAAACCCTCGCCACCTCGACTGCCCCTAACCAAATCCTACCGTTACACGCCTAACGTTCGAATTTTGGCTGCTACAGGGTCCAGAACCTACGGTGAGTTTCTGTTTGTGCTGGCAGTCGACTGTTATAACACCAGTCGACTGCCCAGCCTCTACAAACACTCTTTCTCACTCTATTGACCCTCGTCGACATGTGCCTTCAAGCATACTCCCTTGACTTGCTCCTTGAAGTCCTCTTCCACCGATTATCATCCCTCGAATGCGCACACAAGTCCTCGACTTGCCTCCATGCCACCTTTCACGTGTGCCCTTTGAAGTCCACTTCTCAGCTTGCCCTTGGAGTCATCTTCCCTCGGCTCTCGTCCCTTTACGATTTTGTTGACTCTTCACCAGCAGCCTTGACTATTGTCTTCGCGCCCTCTTCGTCTTCGGCCCTCGTCCCTCGGATGCACACAAGCCTCCAGCTTGTCTCCATGTCATCCTTCACATACGCCTCGAAGTCCACGCCCCTCGGCTCATCATCCCTGCTATACCAAGGTCCCTCGGGTGCACACAAGCCTCTAGCTTGTCTCTATGCTACCCTTCACCATACCGAAGCCGTCCAGCTAAGTCCATATGTGTAACTTGTACATCCTGCACACTCAAATACACATATTAGATTATAAGGGAAAACATAACTTAAACCCTTCGCCCAAACATCAAAACACATGGTCACTCCGGCTCATAAATTGCCCCAACAATCTCCCCCTTTTTGATGTTTGGCAATACGTTTAAGTTAGGGAAACCAAATAATAGTCAATAGTAATAACAGTGTTAAATAAACATTTGAACTTACACTGCCAAGACTCCATCTTGGACTTACACCGCCAATGCATATGCAATGCAAACAATGTATGAATCATATCCCAAGGCATCCCACACCTAACCCTCCAAGTTAGGACTTTTCATCAAATCCGGGTTTTTTAAAGCTTCTCCAAAGTTCCCCTATATTGGACTTACAAATACTTTTTAAGAACCTCTCCAAGGTTCCCCTTACGCCAAGAACGAAGCAATCATGCTCCCCCTTAATCTCAGCTCCCCCTAAACCTAGGGTTTCCCGCAAAGGCGTGTTTGGTTTCCCAAATTAAACCCAACACTTCTCCCCCTTTGCCATACATCAAAAAGACCCCAATAATATCCCAATTATTGGTTCTTTTAACCCCCAATGATCCTAAACACAGTGTACTAACCCCCATACACTTACTTTTTATCATTTGGACACCTTTCCAGCTGCTGATACAAAAATCAGCCCTGACCAGTCGACTGCCCCCAAGGCAGTCGACTGATACTCTGAAAATCACCTTTTCTGGCCAAATTCAGAAATGCGCCAGAAATTCCACAAATCTCTAAAAATTCTCAAATTTTGTGGAGAAGTTTGTGGTACTCATACCTACTTGGGAAAAATACATTCAACAATGTATCTATCATCATTCCCAAGTTTGACACAAAATCCAAAATTTCCTATGAAAATTAAGGCAAGCAAGAGGCAACCTCCCCTTGACCTATGCCTTCTCCCAATTTTCAATTTACCAAGGTTAAGTTCTACCCAAACTTAACACTATAACATCAAGGTTAAGTTTCACCCAGCTTAACACCACAAGTTTCCCATGTCAAGTTGATCCTAACTCAACTATTAGTAATATGAGAGAAGTGTCCTAAGGCAATCGCCTTATGATTGTAATCATTTACTTTAATAAATGAATATTCACTATTTGAGTATACATGTTCGTGTATTTGATTGAGATCTTAAACTCATTTACTGAATATCCGCAATACAATTCACAGCATGAGAGAATTTGTGATGAAATCACAACTAGTGATTATCTCTACATGTGCAATTGTGAAGTATTGAAATTGTCCCTAGTCGATGAATTGATAAATATGGACACTATCAATTCTGTTGAGACTAGCATGAGTTATTCTCTAATCAGCTGATTCTCACTGGCTGGAGACATTGGGATGTCCGGAGATAAACATGAATGCTAGTTAAGGGAACTAGTTCATTGGAGTGACTAGCTGTAAAACTTCATATGATAGTCTACATATAGACATGTTAATGAAGTTCTTACTGCAGCTTAAGTGCGATGTTCCTTTGACTTGCGGTGTTCAAGTCATCTTAGTCATGAAGACTTATACTTTGACATCTTAAGCAAGCATCTCCAAGGAGGTGTGGACCCAGGATGATTGGGTATAAGCCGAAGTGTCCGAAGATGTTTGAACAGCCTACAAAGGATTCACCACTCCTTGCAAGGAGATGTATACCCAAGGCCTATCGTCGGATTGTTACTCAAAGCCTCTGGCTAGAGCATCACATGTTCCGAGTATAAATCTCTCAGAAACATGAGAGTAATTAAAATCCATTGGACGAGAAAGACATTACTTGGGCTAGGTGTGACGTAGTCAGTCTAGTGGGGACTGACACACATAGACCGTGTCCTGAACCAAGTGGGTATAAGATGGTGAAGGGAATAAGGCACGATTCACTAGAGCTACTGAAGGGTTTCAGAATAATTTCTGAGGTCAACCGTTGATCTTTCGATTAATTGGGGATCATGATGTACTACTAGGTGCCACTCATGATCGTTCTATAATTGGTTAATTATAGACGGCCAACATAAATCGAAAGTCTATTTAGTCACACGCACTACGAGTAATCCGAGGGAATTAAAACGAGTTGAAAATTGGATTTTTCGATCAAGAGAGATAAGTCGAATCTGAATTTTCAGAGACGCATTGGAAGCATAAAATGGTTAAGTCTTTTGAAGACTTATTGAACGAATTAAATGAGTTTAATTCGTGAGGTCATGGCTTGGGTTTGGCCGGCCAAAGAGGGTTCCCACCCTCTTTGTTTGGCCGGCCACAATAAAAGGGGAGAACCAAATTGTTTGGTTCAAATTATAAAATAAACCGCGCGTGGTTTGTTTTATAAAATTATGGATAAAGAAATTTATATAAAGAAATTTATATAAAGAGATTTATTTTTCATGGAAATTAAAATGAACCTTGGATTGGTTTATTTTATTATATAAAATCAATAAAGGATTGATTTACCATGATAAAGAAATTTATATAAAGAAATTTCTTTCTATAATAAAAGGGGAGATATGGTTGTTTTTATTATAAATTAAGTTATAATAAAAACTTGGCATAACGGAATAATTAATAAAAAAAATTTATAAAATAAATTTCTTATGAAAATTTATTCCGTTAAAAGGAGACTTGGCGATTAAGAGGCTACTATATAAAGATACCAAAGCAAGGCTTGGAAATCAATTGAAGAGATCGAGGATTCTTGCCTAAGTTTTCTCTCCTCTCCCTTCCCCTCTCTCTCTCTCCATGCGGCGCCGAAAAGCTTCCTTCTCCACGCAATTGAATTGCTCCAAGCACTGCGTGCAATTAAAGGTTTAATTGCTCATGCAATTAAACAATAATTGCTTCATGCAATTAATTGCTTGAATTGCTCCAAGCACTACGTGCAATTAGAAGTTTAATTGCTCATGCAATTAAACGATAATTGCTTCATGCAATTAATGGCATGTAATTGCCTCATGCCTTGCAACTGTTGCTCACGTCCAAAATTCTCCAAGTGGAGAATTTGTAGCTTCAACTCTAGGTGAAGTTAATTGGAGGCAGCCGCAATTTTTGACGAACGCCCGTGAGCAAGTGCATGAGTGGAGAAGGTAAGGGCGCTGAGGAGAAGTAGCAACTTGGCAGCCGGTTGTGTTAGCAACTTGGCAGCCGTTTGATTTTTCTTGTCGCGTTCTCGGAGAATCTAGTAGTTCTCGAGAACATGAAACTCGTGACTTTGCGAAGTCATCCCGAAGATACTCGGCGTGGACGTGAATAGAGGCGGAGCTTCCAAGGGACGCTACGGTTGGATCTCGTCCCTTTCTACGAGTTACGCGAGGTATTAAGTAAATTAGTTTACTTTCTGCAAAATTTTAAATGTATGATCATGTCTCCACAACATAAGGTTGCATACTAGATACGTGGTTAAAATAATTTGAGAAATTATTTATGCTAAACCTTCCGCTGCACGTAATTAATTTTAAAATTACGAACCCGCATCCATGTCAATATGCACCCGGTCCCAACATCAACATCCCAAGTTTTCTACCCTAGAACCTTCTAGAAAATCCTAGGAAACCTGGAAAACTCTAAAATTTGCAAGCGCATTTGCTAGGATATACCCTATCTTAGAATAATATGATTTCATGAAGATTATCAAATGTGCTTGACTTTTGGTACAACCTCTAAATTCCTCAAAAATGGTCATTTGTATTAACTTTCAAATCTATCTCTAATTCTATGTGTTTGTCAAAGCTAACCATTATAATTTGACACATGGAATTGTCTTCAATTCTCCCCTTTTCCTTATGTATTCTTAATATAAAAAAAATCTCCCTCTTCTTATCTCTTATCCCTAGATAAATATGTACTTATCAATCTTCCTTGAATTCTATGATATCCATATGACCTCATTTCATATAATCACCAGTAAACCATGAGGCAAACCTTTGTTCAAGGAGTATAATCAAGGATTTTAATTTTAAGGTCATATTCTATCATCCAATACACCTTTTCTATCTAACCCTTATGGATCAGTCGACTACCCCGGGGCAGTCGACTGTCAAACCTTACAGAATGTTTCTGGGCTGAGATCAGTGGACTACCCCCCAGGGCAGTCGACTGATACCTGAATTTCAGGTTTTCAGTCCAATTTCAGAAATGCCTAAATAATTCCATAAATCTCCAAAAAATCTAAAATTTTGTGGAGAGATTTGTGGAACCTATGTCTACTTGGGAAAAATATGTTTCCAAACAAATGTACTCCAAATCCCAAGATTGGCACGAAACTCAACTTCTCCTAAATTGTATCATTTAAACTTCTCCCAAAAGTCCTAATTGTGGCCTTTCATTGATATATCTTCTAATATCTGACCATGATTCATTTCTATCATTGAATTATATGATTTTCACACATTAAAACCTAATTTTTATCAAATATAATCCATTTTCATCTTTTCTCCATAATTCTCCTTTTATTGTGTCAATTCTCTAGGATTAAGACTTACCAAGTCTTCCAACCCTTTTGGCACAATTCCTAATTCACCTAGACTTCCTAGAGAACCTATCTCTTGAGATCCATTTATCATGGACCCTAAAGACTCCTAGAGCTCTCCCTTGAGCTCTTAGCCTTAGCCATCTCCCTAGGTGACTCAACAAACACTAGATCACACCGGTGTACCTCCGGTGACTCTTGGCCTACAAACTCAACCCTCTTAACCTTAGACACCTTGTCTTTGGTTAAGTCCTTCCTTTTTTTCCTTTGAATGACACCCCCTTGCCATTTTTAGGCTTCTCCTTCTTTCCATAGTCATATGCTACCCTAGCATATTCCTTTCCCTCGGCATGGGAGACTTTAGATCGGTATCCCAACCCCGATCTATCATTGGTGCGATTTAAGCCACCCAACACCATATCTAAACCCTTAGATCTAATAGTGAATCTCTCTAGGGTTTTCTCTAACCTATCAAGCTTTTCCCTTAAAGCTTGATTTTCCCTTTCTAGGTTCCTAAACCTAGAATCCACATGTCCACTTTGGACATTCCTAGACCTACCCTCCTTTCTAGGCGCATTCCTTCCCTTCTTGGGATTAATGTCATGATTCTTAGGTCTAAAGGTCTTGATTTTTCATGATGTATGACCTTTCTAGGGTTTTGATCTATTTTGTTAACCTTACTCCTATCATTGTATTTAAAACCATGATTATGCACAATCAAACATTTTTCATTGATTCTAGCATGCATGAATGAGCAATTGACACTATTTTTAACATTCATGGAGGAACTCAAATTAGAATTTCATTTTAATTTAAAGTTAGGGATTACCTCCCTTACCCTTGGAGCTCCCCCTTGATATGAGTTTTTTCTCTTCCTTTCTTCTTTCTCCCATCTCATCAAGTGTCCCAATTTCTTTAGCTATCCTTTTCTTGGACACTTGGTGTGGTAGTGCCCTAGCTCTCCATATGTGAAGCATCTAATTTTTCTTCTTTTCTCTTGGGCTTCTCCATTCCTACAACTCATGTTAGGATTTAATTGAATTGAGATGGGTTTAGAGTATACCTCCTTTTTCTTATCCTTTGGACACTTGTCCTTATAGTGCCCTTTTTCATTGCATCCAAAGCATATGATATGGTCCTTTTTCTTTGCTTTGGTGGAGGTGGATGCTAGGTTGACTTCTTCTTCAACCTTGGATGAAGTGGATGCTTCCTCTTGTTCCGGCATTGGAGATGGTCTCTTATCTTCTTGTGTCACTTCACTTGAGGAGGTAGATGATTCTTCTTCCTTTTTCTCCTCTTCGGATGTCGAGCTCCTCTCCTCATCCGATTGGTCATTCTCTTCTTCTTGGACCATTAAGCTCATTTCCTTGGGCTCTTCTTCTTATTCTACTCGTGTAGGGTTTTCATGAAGCGCTACTAGCTTGCTCTATAATTCCTTAGCATCCCTATACTCACCTATCCTATCCAAAATGTCATTAGGTATTAAATTGATTAACATTTTGGTTAACTTGTTATTGATTTCTGATTGATGAATTTGTTCTTCGGTCTATTTCTTCTTCTTAAGAATCCTTCCCTGTTTGTCCTTGGGAGAATCGAAGCCTATTTCTATACACATCCAATCTTCAATATTAGTGATTAGAAAATATGACATTTTACCTTTCCAATACGTGAAATTGTCGTGGTCGTACGAAGGTGGAATCCGGATATCCCATCCTAGCGGACCTTCTCCTTCCATTTTCCTCTAGCCTTTTGCTCCTTTGGCGGTTAGTCCAATCAAGAGTGGTTCAAGCTCTGATACCACTTGTTAGATCGTTGACGGTTGCTAGGGGGTGAATAGCAATTTTTGGCTTTCTTCTACCTACGTTGTTAGTTGCGCAAGTGGAAATACAAACAAAACAATAAACAATAAGAAATCAATGCTAACAAGAAGAGTTTACTTAGTATCTACCCCTAAAGATGACTAATCCAAGAATCCTTCGGTGGATCACTCCCCGGATAACCTCCGGCTAGCTCTTGTCGCTCCTTGTGGGTGGAGAAACCTCGTCACAACACCTCGACAATACCTGAGCACTCAGACTACCATTTGGCTCTTAACCAAAGTCAAATTCGTCAAACCTTTCAGCCAACACGAAGTCCTCTTAAATAAAACTCAGGCTGAAACCCTCGCCGCCAGTCGACTGCCCCCCACCCAGGGCAGTCGACTGCCCCCAGCCAAATCCGATCGTTACACGCCTAACATTCGAATTTTGGCTACTACCAGTCGATGTTAGTGATATGAGAGAAGTGTCCTAAGGCAATCGCCTTATGATTGTAATCATTTATTCTAATAAATGAATATTCACTATTTGAGTATACATGTTTGTGTATTTGATTGAGATCTTAAACTCATTTAATGAATGTCCGCAATACAATTCACAGCATGAGAGAATTTGTGATGAATTCACAACTAGTGATTATCTCTACATGTGCAATTGTGAAGTATTGAAATTGTCCCTAGTCGATGAATTGATAAATACGGACACTATCAATTCTGTTGAGACTAGAATGAGTTATTCTCTAATCAGCTGATTCTCACTGGCTGGTGACATTAAGATGTCCGGAGATAAACATGAATGCTAGTTAAGGGAACTAGTTCATTGGAGTGACTGGCTGTAAAATTTCATATGGTAGTCCACATATAGATATGTCAGCGAAGTTCTTACTGCAGCTTAAGTGCGATGTTCCTTTGACTTACGGTGTTCAAGTCATCTTGGTCATGGAGACTTATACTTTGACATCTTAAGCAAGCATCTCCAAGGAGGTGTGGACCCAGGATGATTGGGTATAAGCCGAAGTGCCCGAAGATGTTTGAACAGCCTACAAAGGATTCACCACTCCTTGCGAGGAGATGTATACCCAAGGCCTATCGTCGGATTGTTACTCAAAGCCTCTGGCCAGAGCATGACATGTTCAGAGTATGAATCTCTTAAATACATGAGAGTAATTAGAATCCGTAGGACGAGAAAACGTTACTTGGGCTAGGTGTGACGTAGTCAGCCTAGTGGGGACTGACACACATAGACCATGTCCTGAACCAAGTGGGTATAAGATGGTGAAGGGAATGGGGCACGATTCATTATAGATGCTGAAGGGTTTCAGAATTGTTTCTGAGGTCAACCGTTGATCTTTCGATTAATTGGGGATCATGATGTACTACTAGGTGTCACTCATGATCGTTCTATAATTGATTAATTATAGACGACCAACATAAATCGAAAGCCTATTTAGTCACACGCACTACGAGTAATCCGAGGGATTTAAAACGAGTTGAAAATTGGATTTTCCAATCAAGAGAGATTAGGTTTGGTTGAGCTAAACGATAAGTCGAATCTGAATTTTTTAGAGACGCATCGGAAGCGTAAAATGGCTAAGTCTTTTGAAGACTTAATAAATGAATTAAATAAGTTTAATTCATTGGAGCGTGGCTTGGATGGGCCGGCCAAAGAGGGCCTCCATCCTCTTTGCTTGGCCGACCACAACAAAGGGAGAGAACCAAGTTTTTGGTTCAATTTATAAAATAAACCAAGTGTGGTTTGTTTTATTAAATTATGGATGATATAAATTTTTTATATATAATAAACCAAGGTTTGGTTTATTTTTCATGGAAATTAAAATGAACCATGGATTGATTTATTTTATAAAATCAATCATGGATTGATTTACCATGATAAGAAAATTTATTCCATAAGAGAGAAGAGACTTGATTGATTTTTATCATGAATTAAAATATGATTTTAACCATGATATAAAATCAAACTTGATATGATGGAATAAGTTATTTCATATTTGAGAGGCTTGATGGTTGAGAGGCCACTATATAAAGGACCCAAGGCAAGGCTTGGGTGATAATCGAAAAAATGAAGGCATAGGCTCTCTTTCTCTCCTTCTCTTCTCCCCTTCTTGCCGTGCGCCAACCAGCCCCAAGAAGGAGCACCAGCCGGCCGCCCTGCCCTTTCCCTGCCGACCACCACCTGCTGCCGGAAGAAGGTGCTGCCGGAATTAGAGTTTGCCGCAAGGATCTTTTTGCCGCAAGCCTCTTCTTTTGCTTCGCCGGAATTTTGATTCCGGCCATCCTTTTGTGGTTAGTCTTTTGACTTCTCTCTTGGTTTTTCTTGTCGCGTTCTCGGAGAATCTAGTAGTTCTCGAGAACACGAAACTCGTGGTTTTGCGAAATCATCCCGAAGATACTCGGCGTGGACGCGAATAGAGGCGGAGCTTCCAAGGGACGCTTACGGTTGGATCTCGTCCCTTCCTTCGAGTTACGCGAGGTAATACGTAAATTAGTTTATGTTTTTGCAAAATTTTAAATATATGATCATGTCTACACAAGATAAAATTGTATGCTTAGATATGTGGTTAAATAATTAGAGAAATTATTTATGCTAAACCTTCCGTTGCACGTAATTAATTTTAAAATTACGAACCCGCATCCATGTCAACATGCACCCGGTCCCAACAGTCGACTGCTCCTAGGGCAGTCGACTGGTCCAGGGTCCAGAACCTACTGTGAGTTTCTGTTTGTGCTGGCAGTTGACTGTTATAACACCAGTCGACTGCCCAGCCTCTACAAACACTCTTTCTCACTCTATTGACCCTCGTCGACATGTGCTTTCAAGCATACTCACTTGGCTTGCTCCTTGAAGTCCTCTTCCACCCGTTATCGTCCCTCGGATGCGCACGTAAGTCCTCGACTTGCCTCCATGCCACCCTTCATGTGTGCCCTTTGAAGACCACTTCTCAGCTTGCCCTTGGAGTCATCTTCCCTCGACTCTCGTCCCTTTACGACTTTGCTGACTCTTCACCGGCAGTCTTGACAATTGCCTTCGTGCCCTCTTCATCTTCGGCCCTCGTCCCTCGAATGCACACAAGCCTCCAGCATGTCTCTATGCCATCTTTCACGTACGCCTCGAAGTCCACGCCCCTCGGCTCATCATCCCTGCTATACCAAGGTCCCTCGGGTGCACACAAGCCTCCAGCTTGTCTCTATGCTATCCTTCACCGTACTGAAGCCGTCCAACTAAGTCCATATGTGTAACCTGTACATCCTGCACACTCATATACACATATTAGATCACAAGGGAAAATCTAACTTAAACCCTTTGCCCAAACATCAAAACACATGGTCACTTCGGATCATAGATTGACCCAACACTTCTTTCGAGCGGCCTGTGCCTCTTCCACATTGATGTATTTGATAGCCTTTCTCAGCAGGCTGTTGAAGTCTTTTGGCAGCTTCCTAATGAGCGAGCGGAAAATATCTCCCTCCTGCAATCCTTGGGAGAATGCGCTGACCAATACCTCGGGTGCGGCGGTCGGTACACCCAGTGTCACCCCGTTAAATCTCTTGATGTAGGCCCGGAGCAACTCCTTAGGGCCCTGCTTCAAGGCGAACAAGTTGATACTTGTCTTATGGTGCCTTTGGTTGCTGGCGAAGTGCTGGAGGAACGTCCTCCTGAGCTCTCCGAAGTCGGTTATCGATCCGTGGGGGAGTTGTCCGAACCATCACTGAGCGGGTCCAGAGAGCGTGGTCAGGAACGCTCTGCACTTTATGCCCTCGGGGTACTGGTGGAGCAGGGTTGCACTCTCAAACTTCATGAGATACTCCTCAGGGTCGGTGGCTCTAGCATACTCGAACATGGTAAAGAACCGGAGATGCTTGGGCACTGGATCCTCCAGGATCCGTGAAGAGAAGGGGCTACACATCTGAACGATTGACAGCGACGCGAGAGCCGGGGCCTTTCCTCTCTCCAGACGCGGCCTATGCACCCGACTGGATGCGAACATCTTTGCTGGCTCGGGCTCAGGCTTATCCTCCCGACCCTGACCGGGAGCGGCGAGAAAGGGGGACCGAGCCTCTTTCGGGTGGGACAGCCTGTCCTCGATCTCCTGAGGGGGCATGGGCCGACGACCCAGGAAATCGAGCTGCGGGGTTGTCGGCTTGTGATAACTGCTGGGAGGTTCTCTGGGCCCAAGCGGCCCGTAAGAGCTCGTACTCCTCGGGTGTAACAGTCATCACGACCCGTTGGGCGCTTCCATCGTACACTTCCGATCAAGCTAAGTGACCCTCCTTCTAGCGTCAAATTTGATCCTGTCGCGAAGCGAGGTAGAAGTCCCAAGGGCGAGATGGTCTCCCGAGTGTCACGAGCTCTGCTGACCTGGCTCCGACCTGGCTGGGACCTGCGGTAAGATGGTCGTTAGCAAACCCGCCGGGGATTTTTCCTGGTCAGGCCCTCTTACGCTCAAGTCAGTATCCGTAGGAAATATAACGGAGTAAAGGAAATGCAGGAGAGTAAAGTGGAGTGTGATTACGCATACCTGCGGTCTGCTGACTGACTGAGCTGGTTGAGCTACCAGTAAAGAAGGCCGGGATCATCCCTTTTCCTTAATGGCTCCTTGCTTTGTCTTTTTTTAATTATTATTATTTTTTAATTATATTATTTTTAAAAAATAATAACGGAGTTGTTGTGAGATTATAATATTTTAATTGTAATTTTCATAATAAAGCTTGAGCCGAGTTGCCGAAGGTTTTTTTTAATTTTTATTTTGGGATACGATGTTAATGTGACATTTGGAGAACTTTCACGTTGATGTCTTAACGCTATGGTATGTCATTTTAGGGACCAAATTATCATATATAGAGATTTTTTCCATCACATCAGGTAAATTGATTAGCTAGAGTGGTCAGTAAATGAAAGTTTGTCATTTGAGGGTGTGATCATGGATCATACCATGGGATAATTATTGAATTTTGTTTGAAATTTCAAATTTATTGAAGGAAGTTTAGTCCCATATTGTTAAGCCAAGGGAGTTGGAAGGCCTTATATATCAAGTCATTCCTACTATGCTTAGATGGCTTAGGGGGACCTATACGCATGCGCGGGTTGAGCCCAAACCAGGTGGTTTCAGGGGGTCTGGGCTGGAAATCCATAAACCGGGCGCGACGCACGCGATTATCGCGCGCAGGGGGGTGCAAATCCCCAGCCCGTGAGCCTTGCGCTTGCCGGGGGCCCGGTTTGGTTTTACAAATTTCGGTTCGGTTTGATTCCTAAACCAATTTGGTTTGGTTTTATTTTTTCTTTCCTTTTATTTATTTTTTTTATTCCTTTTTTTTGAGAAACGCGCCCTTCCTATCGGCGCTCGACGCGACTCCTCGCTTCTGCGTGGTCGCGATTCCTCAGAGAGAAGAGGCAAAGGTTTGCCTCTTCGGATCTATAAAAGGAGAAGGGGAAGAAACAATTCACTAATTCACTGCTTTCTTCTCTCCTTCTCCCTCTAGCGATCAGCGGTTTCTCTTTTCGCTTTTCTTCGTCTCCTGCGATCGGTTTGTTTTGGGTCTTGAGGCTTCGCCTTGTGCGATCTGAGGTTGTCTCCGCGAGCAGCGATCGTCTTGGAGTGCACCTACGACGCTGCGTGGTTGTCGGATCTTGGGGGAATTTTGCCGGGAGCCTTTGCACCGTAGGGCGGCAATCAATTCTCTAAGGACAGTCGGCACGCCGGCGCTTCAACCGGATAACTATTCCTAACTCTGTGCTTTTCATATCAGATTCCTGCATCTATATTTATTGTCTACTTAAGTGCTTACTTTACTATTTTTCATTACAATAATTAGGACGTAATTCTTTGGTCTCTGTATTTCTTTCCACCACGTGCACTAGCTTCTCCATTTATCATAATTTATCTCTTTTGTGTCCGTCCTAGGACGGTCTGATGGGGGCGCTGAAGATGAGCGTGTTGGAGACGAGATGGCTATAGAGGGGGGTGAATATAGCCAGACACAATTTCTTGGCTCTTTTCGAATCTTCTCTGCACTTAAGTTAGTAGCAGCGGAAACAAAACAAATGCAGAGAAGCAAACTTAACAAAACTGCAGAAACAGAGAATACAAACCAAGGATCGCTAACAAGGATCGTTTACAAGGTTCGGGGATAACTTGCCCCTACTCCTTGGCGTGCCCGTGAGGTGGGCGATCCCTTGATCGTCGGCAGATCAAGCCCCGGTGAAATCCGGATAGTAGAAGCCTCCTTCTCGGTGGAGAAACCTCTCCACAAGTGATCTCAAGAAGATACAAGTTAAGCACACGAGGCACTCGAGAAGACAAGCTCACAAAGATGCACAAGAAAGCTCAAGCACAAAGCAACAGAGAGCACGAACACAGCCCAGCCAAACTTCCCAAGTTTCTGTCTTGTTCGCCACCGCTCCTCTGCATCCAGCTTTGTCTCTTAAGCTCTGCTCACCATCACAAGCTTCGCCAGCATCCACTGAGCCAGTCTGAACCCACTGACCTCCCTGAGCACTTAGTCCACTGAAGACCTCCTCTCCAGCTGAGTCTCCGTCAGTCGCCAGCTGCTCCAGTTGCCGTTGAAACCTGAGAAGGAGAAACAAACAAACCTGCTCCAAGGAAAGCCTCCCATTGACTCTCTTCCAATGTTTGAATCATCCCTGTAAAGCCTGCACACTCCAATAGAAGCTTAGCAATGCATATCAAACATAATCAGCGATGTAGCAGAGAATCGGCAGTGAAAACAGACGCGATCAGAGCTTCTGACAGCGTATTTGAATTAATGTTCTGCGCCTGATCGGTCACCAGACCGATCAGGAAGGACCCTGATCGGTCACCAGACCGATCCAGAAGTCTTCTGCACACTCCTGATTGGTCCCCAGACCAATCAGGCTCCAGCCTGATCGGTCACCAGACCAATCAGGCTGCTTCCAGACCGATCAGGAGTCATCCTGATCGGTGATAGTGATAACCTTGCGACAAATGATCGTTCACTAGACCGATCTGAGCAGTATCCCTGATCGGTCACCAGACCGATCAGGAGCAGATCAGCAGGGGAACTCAACTCACTGTTCACTCCCTGATCGGTCACCAGACCGATCAAGAGCTGTGCAGTGAGTGAAACACACACTCCCTGATCGGTCACCAGACCGATCAGACATCGCTGGATCGGTCACCAGACCGATCCACGAAGGAGCAGCGTGCCAACTCCCTGATCGGTCACCAGACCGATCCAGGGACGCAGACCTAGCCTTCCAAGCTAGGATTTCATTCACCTTAGCCCTCCAAGCTAAGGATTTTTCAATCTAACTCTCCAAGTTGGGAATTTGCACCTAACCCTCCAAGTTAGGACTTTTCACCTAGCCCTCCAAGCTAGGACTTTTTACCTAGCCCTCCAAGCTAGGACTTTTCACCCAACCCCTCCGAGTTAGACCTTCATCCAACCTAGCCCTCCAAGCTAGGCACCTGACCCTCCAAGCCAGGACTTTTCACCTAACTCTCCAAGATGGGACTTTTCACCTAACCCTCCAAGTTAGGACTTTTCACCTAGCCCTCCAAGCTAGGACTTTTCACCTAGCCCTCCAAGCTAGGACTTTTCACCCACCTCTTCCGAATTAGGACTTTTCAACACCTGGCTTCACTCACCAGGACCCGGCTTCACTCACCGGGATTTCCAACACCTGGCTTCACTCACCAGGACCCGGCTTCACTTACCGGGATTTCCAACACCCGGCTTCACTTACCAGGACCCGGCTTCACTCACCGGGATTTTAACCTAGCTTCACAAGCTAGGACCTGGCTTCACTCACCAGGGTTTCATGCCCAGTCCCCGACCAGAACTTTAACCCAAATTCGCTCAACCAAACTTAAATCATTGTCAAACACCAAAACAACAACCGGGCCAGACTGCATCAACAATCTCCCCCTTTTTGTTGTTTGACAACCTGATTTAAGTTTAGGTATCAATCAATTGAAGTTCGTTCAATTCTCATAAGGGAATCATGATCCTCCCCCTATAATAACCATAAACTTAATCAGCCATTTTCTCCCCCTTTGTCAAACATCGAAAAGGGTATGGTTATTAAGTTTTAAACATACCTCCCCCTCAAACACGGGTCTCTCCCCAAATCAAAAATAATCAAAGTTAAGTTTTGAATTGCACATGAAAACATATACAGAATAATATTATGGTCAAGCATGTATATGTTTCATATGGCAAGTAAGTCAAAGGATGATTCTGGAATTATATATGAGAGGCATATACCATAAATGTATCATGGCAACAATGTATATGCATCATATGACAACAATTATCGCAGTTCCATCAGACTGATGATTGATACAGAAAAATTTCTGATTTATTTATGAACGATCAATTTTCAGAAAAAAATTTCTGTAATTCTGATTCGTTCAAGATCGGACTGCATTAACACTTGGACAGAAGTATGTCATGGTCAAATACGTATATGTTTCATAGGACGAGTAAGGAATGCATCTGTATCTGACATATAATCCTGATTGGTCTCCGTGACCGATCAGGGTCGTTGATTACTTGATACAGAAGAATTTATGATTAGTCTGGGGAGCGATCAGATTTTAGAAAAATTCTTGAAACTCTGATACGTTCCTGATCAGACTGCATTAACAATTTGCATCCCATAACAGGAGAGAGGACTCTATTGATATTCATCATTTCAGAAAAATTTCTGAAACACGACATTAAGAACAAGAGTCATGACTCAACAAACCCTTTATTATGAATTTGAACATTCCAACATAGGTTTGTATCAAATCACTATTAAGTACCAGGTTTGTATCACTTGAACAATTTTGTGCTCCCTTAGTACCAGGTTTGTACCAATGGGTGATCAAATATGTTTCAATTGTAAGCGGATTGTATCATGTTTATTTGTAGTATGATCATTAAACTGATACAATTCGACGAAAGGAGATTGGACTGAGGAGTTTTGACCCAATCATGGAACTTACTGATCAGTATTTATCTGATCGGTCACCGGACCGATCAGAGGGATCCCTGATCGGTCGGTGGACCGATCAGGTTCGACACAGGATGTTTTCTGTGTTCCAGATTTCAAAAATCGATTTCAGAAACTTTGAAATCAGGTTTATTTCAATTCTTAGCCATTCCCAAACCCTACCTCAATTAGATTTATTTACTTTGGTTCTAAACATGGGGTCCCTTAACCAAAATGTATATTTTCATATCATGCAACATGGTTCATATCATACTTGAGAGTATAGCTACAACTACAAAGTTCAAAGCATGATTCCAGAAAGCATGGTAAATTCGAAGGTGGTCAACATATGATTAGATTTCAAAACATGTCTATATAACACCAGTATCAAGGCATGATCAAGTTTCATGATACAAAAGATGGGATCAAATTTTCAAATCGTGCTTATATAACATTAGTATCAATGTATGATTAAGATCCCAATTTTTTATCATGTATGACTAAGTGTGAAGGCCTTGAATACATGTCAATTCTTTTGATTCATTTCAATAGCAAGAAAACACTGAACCTAGACCTTAAGTTCATGTTCTTGTCTAATGATGTATTGTGAGATTTTCAATGTGTCCATACTTGTTCTTTAGCATGCATCCATGTTCTACAACACTATTTGAGTCAACACATGAAGGTATTCTCTAAGCATGAAATTGAGTATCAAAACATGTTTATATCAAAGCATGATCATATCAAGAAACCTTAGTTTGATACAAGGGAATCACTAGGTCATAGAAGGTTAAACATTGAATTTAAAACTCATGGTGATACCTTGTGAGATTTTTATAATGATCAGCCCAAACTATATGTTCATCTTGTTCTTCAACATGCATTTATGTGTTATAACACATACAAGATAATCATGACATACTTGGACTTGAGATAAGACATTTCATAAACCATAACTTGCATGAAAACACACATTGCAACAATAAAACCAATTCTTTTAAGCAATTCATGCCAAGAGCAAGTTATGTGTGAATCTAAACCCTTCAAATAATTTCCAAGGCTTGTTGACTTATTTTGACACTAGTGTAACCTTAGCCTTGGTTTGGAGCACCACTTATCAACAACCTATGTTGATAGATGCTCCCCCTCAAACAATGCTTATACAATTTGAAATATGGAGGTTTTAGGTACCCAAATTTTGGGACCTAATGCATCAACAATGAGGGACATAGGCACCCATGCCTTAATCAATTTCTTTCTAACCTTTTGAACCCTAGAATCATTTGATGATCTAAATTGGGTTCTTGACATTAATGATACAAAGGTTGGTTCCTTAGGTCGGTAACCTATACCGGCCTTATTGTAAACCGCCCTTTGGGAATTGAGTATCATGTCTAAGGTTTTGGAGCTAGATGAGAATTTCTCAAGAACATTCTTGAGATTTTCAACTTCGCTCTTTAAGTCCTTATTGTCATTCTCAAGGGTCTTAATATGCAAGTCATCAATTATCTCATCCTTAGAGGTTTTTAAATGTTCTACTTCCAATTTCAAAGATTTAACTTTGGCCTTAGATTTTTTAAGCATCTTAGTTAGACATGCGATGGCTCGATAGCACTTATCTAACTTGGGAGAAATTACCTCTTCATCATCCGAAGATGATGAAGGCGCGGTTGAGGAGCTTGACTCGTTATCACTTTCTTCTCTCGAGTCCTCTAGTGCCATGAATGCCATGTGACAGTGAGTGTTCTTCTCCTCCTTCTTCTTGTTGTCACCTGCCACTAAAGCAATCTCTTTCTCTTTGGGACTTTGGTTAGAGATCTCATGTAATTCCATTTCGCAAAATAGATCTTCTAACTTAACACAAGATAAATCCTTGGACACCTTGTAAGCATCCACCATGGATGACCACAAGGCATTCCTAGGAAAGACTTTGAGTACATACCTCACTAGGTCTCTATTTTCTACCTTTTCATTTATGGAGTGGAGACCATTCAACTCTTCTTTAAACCGTCCATGGAGTTCACTTACATTTTCATTTTCTCCCAAGGTGAGGTTTTGGAGTTGACTGTGAAGCAAATCCTTCTTGACTCTCCGGGTGTCTTGAGTTCCCTCATGGAGCTCAAAGATTTTGTTCCATAGGTCCTTTGCACTTGTAAAGGGACCAACTTTGATGAGTTGGTCCTTTGTCATCCCACATTGCAAGGTGACAATAGCTTTGGCATTGGCTTCCCCCTTCCGAATTTGCTCAGCCGACCACTTGGAAAACTCAAGCTCCTTTCCTTCATTATCCTTTGGAAGGGAAAACCCCTCCTTGACAAGAACCACAAGCTCATGTTGGTTTTGAGATAGAACTCCATCCTTGACCTCCAATATGGAAAATCAGTGTCGTCAAGGAATGGAGGTCTGTTTGTGCTGTAACCTTCTCCTCTCATAGCCATCTTGTTGTAAGCTCTCGGATGTTAAGCCGTGAACAGAGCCCTAAGCTCTGATACCACTTGTTGGAGACGAGATGGCTATAGAAGGGGGGTGAATATAGCCAGACACAATTTCTTGGCTCTTTTCGAATCTTCTCTGCACTTAAGTTAGTAGCAGCGGAAACAAAACAAATGCAGAGAAGCAAACTTAACAAAACTGCAGAAACAGAGAATACAAACCAAGGATCGCTAACAAGGATCGTTTACAAGGTTCAGGGATAACTTGCCCCTACTCCTTGGCGTGCCCGTGAGGTGGGCGATCCCTTGATCGTCGGCAGATCAAGCCCCGGTGAACTCCGGATAGTAGAAGCCTCCTTCTCGGTGGAGAAACCTCTCCACAAGTGATCTCAAGAAGATACAAGTTAAGCACACGAGGCACTCGAGAAGACAAGCTCACAAAGATGCACAAGAAAGCTCAAGCACAAAGCAACAGAGAGCACGAACACAGCCCAGCCAAACTTCCCAAGTTTCTGTCTTGTTCGCCACCGCTCCTCTGCATCCAGCTTTGTCTCTTAAGCTCTGCTCACCATCACAAGCTTCGCCAGCATCCACTAAGCCAGCCTGAACCCACTGACCTCCCTGAGCACTCAGTCCACTGAAGATCTCCTCTCCAGCTGAGTCTCCGTCAGTCGCCAGCTGCTCCAGTTGCCGTTGAAACCTGAGAAGGGGAAACAAACAAACCTGCTCCAAGGAAAGCCTCTCATTGACTCTCCTCCAATGTTTGAATCATCCCTGTAAAGCCTGCACACTCCAATAGAAGCTTAGCAATGCATATCAAACATAATCAGCGATGTAGCAGAGAATCGGCAGTGAAAACAGACGCGATTAGAGCTTCTGACAGCGTATTTGAATTAAAGTTCTGCGTCTAATCGGTCACCAGACCGATCAGGAAGGACCCTGATCGGTCACCAAACCGATCCAGAAGTCTTCTGCACACTCCTGATTGGTCACCAGACCAATCAGGCTCCAGTCTGATCGGTCACCAGACCAATCAGGCTGCTTCCAGACCGATCAGGAGTCATCCTGATCGGTGATAGTGAGAACCTTGCGACAAATGATCGTTCACTAGACCGATCTGAGCAGTATCCCTTATCGGTCACCAGACCGATCAGGAGCAGATCAGCAGGGGAACTCAACTCACTATTTGCTCCCTGATCGGTCACCAGACCGATCAGGAGCTGTGCAGTGAGTGAAACACACACTCCCTGATCGGTCACCAGACCGATCAGACATCGCTGGATCGGTCACCAGATCGATCCACGAAAGAGCAGCGTGCCAACGCCCTCATCGGTCACCAGACCGATCCAGGGACGCAGACCTAGCCTTCCAAGCTAGGATTTCATTCACCTTAGCCCTCCAAGCTAAGGATTTTTCAATCTAACTCTCCAAGTTAGGAATTTGCACCTAACCCTCCAAGTTAGGACTTTTCACCTAGCCCTCCAAGCTAGGACTTTTTACCTAGCCCTCCAAGCTAGGACTTTTCACCCAACCCCTCCGAGTTAGACCTTCATCCAACCTAGCCCTCCAAGCTAGGCACCTGACCCTCCAAGCCAGGACTTTTCACCTAACTCTCCAAGATGGGACTTTTCACCTAACCCTCCAAGTTAGGACTTTTCACCTAGCCCTCCAAGCTAGGACTTTTCACCCACCTCTTCCGAATTAGGACTTTTCAACACCTGGCTTCACTCACCAGGACTCGGCTTCACTCATCGGGATTTCCAACACCTGGCTTCACTCACCAGGACCCGGCTTCACTCACAGGGATTTTAACCTAGCTTCACTCACCAGGGTTTCATGCCCAGTCCCCAACCAGGACTTTAACCCAAATTCGCTCAACCAAACTTAAATCATTGTTAAATACCAAAACAACAACCGGATCAGACTGCATCAACAGAGCGATCATCTTTTTGTCATTCAATCCCTTCGTCAGAGCTACTCAATTCACACCGTCTTCGTTACAGTCCTCTCATCGCCTCCGTTTGCTTGGCTATCCTCGCCGCCGGTCTCAGCATCAGCACTCAATGTTATAGAAGACGATGAAGGTGGATTGACGTGAGTGTGGCCTCCTCCGTCTTCGCTTACCTGCTTCGAATTCTTCTGCTCCTTCCGGAGAATCTCCTGTTCCCGTACGTTGCACTGATACTCTATTTGGAGTAGGGCTAGGAGTTGTCTACTTAATATATAAAAAGGTGTGATTATTATTCCAATAATTACTACCATTCAATAATAATTTCATTAATATTCACTTTTTTAAATCGTAAGTATTTTTCAATTTAATTTCCTTCCTCACTATCATTTTCCCAATAATTAATTCCTCATCAAAATTTTAAGAATATTCAGAACCTGATTGATCTTTGGCCGGAGTTAAATAAAATTTAATGGTGTAAAACAAGTTAAGATCGGGCATATGACCTGATAACTTTCCCAAAAATGGAGTCTTGTCCTGTCTGGAAATGGGACGAGTTCGACACAAGAAAAGAAGGAAAAGAAAATTTCAACAATCAAAAAGAAGATACAAGTATTTTAGAAAGAGATAACGCCATGGATCAGAGAAGACGTATAAATGGAGATCAGACTGCGAGATCAGTCTGCGTCGGGACGAGCATAGACGCCACAATCATATGCAACGAATCGATGAAAAAAAATTCACAGATTGATTAAAGGGCATAATTTTTTTTATTAAACAGGAAAAATAAAGAAATGTTAAAAAAAATTAGAAATTTGATAGAGGCGGCCACGTTGAGCGGTTTTCAGAGATCAGTTGAAGCTCATAATGGATTGGCGGAAGGCGGCGACCTGTTGGCGGGTGACGCACTGCGTCATGAGTCGCGCGCCCTGCTTTGGCGCGGAAGGGCGGACGAGGATGCAGGTTGCGATGTAGTCCGCGTTGGTGAGGGGGACGACGTGCGCCGGTGGTCCCCAGCCGTAGTCGATCTCGGAGAAGCCCAGCCTGGTCCAGTCGGAGACGAGCAGCGATTCGTAGGCGGAGGTCAGCTGGTATGGGTCCTCCTTCAGCTCGCCCTTCGCCCACTTCGCGTATTCCACCGGCAGCCGCCGCTTGGCGTCCTTGATCAGCTTCACGATCTCGACGATCGAAGCGGCGGCGATCGTCCCTGCCGCCGCCTGAACCTTCATGATGTAGTAGCAGTTGCCGTAGTAGCCTCCGCTGGCCGGAAGGACCTGCTGCAGCAAGCGGCGGGTGTCCATGGCGAAGCAGAGGTGGACGTCGACGTCAGGGGCGAGGCGGATGACCTGCGTCCGGCATTGCCAGACCTTGGCGACGATGACGTCGAAGGAGGAACAACGGTCGCCAGTCTGATCGAAAAACTGGGCCTTAAGCCGACCGATGAAGTCCAGGGAGATGTCCATGATCAGGTACTGGAGGTGGACGTCGGTGGGCAGCGCGCACGGCCCGGAAACAAACTTGGGCGGGGTGGGGATCGCGTCGCGGCACCACACCGGCTCCACGGTGGGTTGCGGGAGGCCGCGCGCTAGCTCGGCGATCGCGTTGATGAATTGGGCCGCTCCTGGGCCGTCGGAGATCGCGTGGCTGAACCGGAAGCCGACGACGAATCCGCCACACGCGAACTTCGTCACCTAGAATTTGGGGTAAAATAAAAAATCAGACCTGCAACAAGAGTTTAATTTTGAAAAAACAAAATAACTTTTTTTCCTTGAATTGTTGAAGACCCTTTTATTTGATTTCGATTTGGATCTTTTTCTTACAGTAAAAAAATAAATAAATAAAATGCAAGATGAGCTGAAGACTTCCAAACAAAACCCTAGATCCATGAAGCGAATGATGTTGAGTTGCCCCCAAATCTGACCTCCACTAATGAACTCGTTTTTCATTTCCATTGTTATTGCCAACTGTCTGTCCTGAGTCGCTCATAATAATGCAGGTAGTCAATTTCAAATTTGTCATCGTTTTTTTTAATTTGAATTTTTTATTACAGAAAAGAAACAGTATTATTCGGCAAAAGTGACTCGTTCATCAATCATTCCTCATCGTCGGCTTCAAATCATGATCGAGCAAAGTCCACTTTCGATGGACGCGATTAAGAATTGTTCTCTCAAAATTCATGGCTGGCTATGATCGTGGGACACCCGAACAAACCATATTAGGTGAAGACTTGTCAGCAAAACTCTAGATCAAAACTGATGTCACAAATTGGACATCATTAATGAACTCGTTTTTCATAATGCATTATTCTATCCCGAATATTTCCCCGTCTATCGACCTATCAAAACCTAGATCTACGAATTCGACGATGTGGACGATTGCCCCAATTTCTACTTCGATCTAAAACTGTTACTTCGATCCAAAGATGAAATCGTCAAAACTAGAAAATGAGATCGAACCTGGACCATCAAAATCAAGCTATCCTCTTCCGCCGGGTCGATCTCCGGCGAGGGGCGGGGCAGCAGCTCATCTTTGGGGATCATCAAGGGGTGCTCCAAGTAATCCACTTCTCGGAGGCCACACTCGACGGCGGCCTCCACGAACCACACCCCGGCCTCGTTGCAGGAGAACTGCAGCTCACCCTGCTCGGACTCCACCAGCCTCCCGGCGAGCGGGTAGTAATACACGAGGGCCTCCGCTAGCGCCGCCCGGATCACGGCCGCCGGGTCACGCCCGCCGCCACCGCAGTCGAAGACGTGGAGGGATTCGATGAGGGCGCGCTGGGTGGGGTAGCGGTCGAGCCAGGAGAGGCGGAGGTGGCCGATGGGCGTCGGCTCCGCCGGGACCACCAGATCCCGCGACAGCCGGGTCACCGCGACCTCAGTACCGGCCATGGCCGCGGCGCAGGAGGAAATCGAGGTCGAACGGAATCGGAATCAAGCAACAGGAAGAAGCGAAGGAAACGCCATGGAAATCGGGAGGGCGAAGTTAGTCAGAGTTTATATAGACGGAAGCCATGGACCACTTCTCATTCTTCGTATGCAGCAAGCACGTGCCTTGGAGGAAGTCTAATCATCGCCTAAGAAAGATATTTTTGAGCTAATTCAAAATTAATTAAGGAATAATTGCTAATTAATATTACTTTGACAATTATTATTTGATTTTTTTATTCTAAAAGTGTCGATATTATTAGTTAGGTCACTATGCGTGCGGAGCTCATCTACCAGCTACCAATTGAGACACTTGACCCAATCCATCCTGTTTCCTAGAGCGGATCCTTCCGTTCGATCTTAATAAAAATTAACAATTACTGTTTCCACATAAGCGATTGGATGAACTTAAGCCGATACTAAAATTGTGATCAAGATGTTAGAATTTGCCACGTCTTATTGAAGAAATTAATTTTATAATTTTTCAATATTTTTGGATCATTAGTCTACTTAATAGTAAACCAAGCCAAATTATAAGAAAAATCTACGTGTTTATGAGGTGGCAATTAAAGTTTTGGTAGCCATGAGTCAAAGATAGAATCAGTAAACAGACATGTATATATATCTATCGGCTAAGTCAAATCAGTTTAATGACATATTTCATATGAAATTTCCACGAAAGATTCAACTTTTTTTAAACAAAATAGTTAAAATTTATTGTTATATAAAAAAAATCAAAATATCTGATCGAGTCAATGTCTCATGTAGAGTGTGCGTTCTGTTTGGTGCATTTTTTAAAATAATATTATTTATTGTAAATTTAAGGTTACAGGCACATTTTTGACTTTTGGATAGATTTTAATTGGTACACGGAAGTTGAATACCATTTGCAAATAAAATTATTATTATTATTTTTCTCCAAAAAAACTTCACATAAAGTTTCTCTTGAACACTCAAAACGTCAGAACACATAGTAAATAAACATGATGATGTAAATGCAAAAAATTAAACTAAAAATTATTTATCAAATATTGAATTGGATTCCTTCTAAATTTTTGCTTCAGACCTAAACTTGATACTTCTACTTGAGCAGAAATTTAGTAAATATCTAAAATATTTTTTCTTTTGCCATTTTCGTTTCTTTCATGGTTGCCCTAATGAAAGGCAGTGGAACTTTAGTAAACTTGTTTGGATGTATTCTTACTGAAACTAATAAATTATACCAAGCAAAATGGATTACATAAAAAAAGAAAAAAAACCAGTTTATTGATTTAGTTTTGCCTGTGATGTAGATAAGATTAATTATTAGTTTGTATTTATTTGAATTTATATAAAGAGTAAAGTTGAACCAAATGGAGCCATTAAGGTTTATAGCTAAATTAGTATGTGTTTCTGTTGTTATTACATCGAGGGGCATATTACTTCATTGTTTGCGATGGTCTTAAATAAATAATTATAGTTTGGCTTCAAATCTAAAAGGATTTAAACAAAAAAAAAAAAAAAGGCACCGCAGTGAGATTGAATGCGGTACATAAAAATTTGATTGGTAAAGGATTAGGATGGTCCTACGAAAGAGAAATAATTATTTAAAATGATTTAAACATTGCATGATTTTTTTAAATGACTGTATTTATTTATTGGATAATTTTTATAAAGAAAATGTCGTTACTTAAAGGCCAAAGTCGTTGTAGTATAGTGGTGAGTTTTCCCGCCTGTCACGCGGGTGACCCGGGTTCGATCCCCGGCAACGGCGGTTATTTTGTTTTTAAAGAAATATACTTAAAGGCAATGGCTATTTTATTTTTAAATAAATATGTTGTTTCTCTAACGTCAAAGTCGTTGTAGTATAGTGGTGAGTATTCCGCCTGTCACGTAGATGACCCGGGTTCGATCTCCGGCAACGGCGGTTATTTTATTTTTAAGTAGCCAAAAGGGCAGAAAAATTTTTTAGGAAAAATTAATATCTTTTAATTATTTTATTAATATAATTTTATGTTGTATGTTATAAAACCAGAGTCTCTGTAGTACAGTGGTGTTATTCCCGCCTGTTGGGTGACTTGGGTTCGATACTCGGCGACGTCTTTTGTTTGCCCTTACTGCAAGGGAAAAAAATAATTTCCAATCAAAAATTTTAAGTGCCGCCGCCTTATTTACCATTTGAAATAAAGACGGCAGGGTTTCCTATGAACCATTTCTTCGGATTCACGCGTGTATTTCTTAATTTGGAAGAAATCAATATATCCGTGATCTAGAGAAAAAATGACCAAATTCCGAAACAAATTTTTATTTATATAAATTTAATTAATTCTCTAATTTTTTTTTTCTTTCTCTGCAGGAAAATGATCTCAACCACCTCTCTCTTCAGAGTTTATTCCTTAATGAGGCAACGTGTTATGTGTCCTTAAAGTCGCATGTTATAAGAAGAAAGTGATTATATTTTCAAAATTTAGGACAATTGTATCTGATTAAAAATATCATAATAATGGAATGGAGCAATGCTGCCTTCCATGGCAAAAATACATCAAAATTATAATGAATGTGGATACATTGAAATGCTTAAATTATCACTGTTTATTATGCTATAAAAAAATTGCGATGTCACCGTTAATATAAAACTGGAATAATATACAATTTATTATGTTTTTTAAAATAAGTTTTGAGATTGAGTAGCAACATCGACTATATTAACTACACACGAGTTTAATTGATCAGATGAGATTAACGACGTAGACTGTGAATTGAATGTACATATTGGTGAAACAAGTGCAGACAAACACGATCCTTAGGACCACCACCTTAGAAAAGTTTGGTCAACATACCAAGTTTAGCTATATGCAAGAAAAACTAGTTGAGAATTATTTAATTGTAACTTTTAGCTAGATTTTGATGGAATTTGGATAAAAAAAGGAGTCAATTTTTATAACGTGAGAACATTTTGGAGTCTAATAGAGATGACTAATGAAATCTATAGGGTTTTATGGGAGACATGAAACTTATATGTAATAAAAAAGAGAATTCTTTAGAAGAGTTATCCATATTCATATACTATTAGAGGTGAGACTTTCATAACATTGATAAGAGAAACTAAAACAGATTATTAATATGCTATATATAGATATGGGAATAGAAATGCTTCAAAGCTTGAATGGAGTTCTCTAATTAAATTTGAGTTCCATGAATATATTCTTCAAAGCCAGAATGGAGTTCTCTAATTAAATTTGAGTTACCAATTTTTCAGAAATGACATGCACAGTCGTGAGTATAAAAACCCTGCACAAGCAATCTTTTAGGTTTTGGGGATTAAAAATAACCCTGAATCAACTCATTAAGAGCAGGTAGAGTTTGAGGTGTTTCAGTGAACAAGGTTTGGCCAAAATATGATTTATCAAGAAGCTCAGATATTATGTATAGAAGTATAAAAGCAAAATTTTCAAACTCACATTTTCTTTCTGGGCCGAAGTGAGACAAAATTTCTAAAAAAGATTCTATAACTTAAGAATAAGAGAAAAGAACCTGCGCGTGAATCAATCATTCATCTTCAGGTACTCATGCATCGATCTGAAGGCCTTTAAATTTACAACTTGGCACCCACTGGAATGCGCCGACACAATCATGAATTCTGAATAGGCCCGAGTTCTCACAAACATATGTTCCAAAGTGATGAACTCATAAAGGTAATTGGTCGGGTCTGAGAGCACATGAGCATATTTAAGTTTTATTTCTAATATCCGTCGTCTACTTAACTTGGACACTAACTTAAAAAACCTTCATCATGCTGAATGGAGCTTATTCCTCTCTAAGCTTAAATGTGATTCACAGAATCCTTGCATCTTTGTTGCCTTATCTTGTTGCTACTCAGAGTCTTCCTGCTTATCTCTATTCTTTCAAGCTAGCTGAGAGTGTACATTATTACACTTCATTTATAAGGCATGGTATTCAACCTCATAAATATTAGACTCACGGTTCAACAATTCAAGTCAACGATCTGAATCCACTGACTCTTATCCAAGTATAAGGAGGGAGTTATTAAGGCAACCATGATACATATTTCACTTAATTTAGATTTAATGAGCCAGTTTATCTCCTAAGTTATCTAACACCTGGTTGGATATTATGCTTAAAAGTCATAGATGATTAGTGACAACTTACAAGTAAATGTAAGTTGACTCAATCCTAATCATGCAGTCCAGATAACTTTTGTTGGGTAATCAAGAACTCAACCAATGGACGCATGCCAAAATGTAATACAGAGAAATTTATAATAGATATCAAGCACTTAATGCTAATTTCAGAGAGACTGCTCTTTGAAAATTAGAAAAAATACTTCCAAAATGTAGAATGACATTACAGATGGAAAAACAATTAACCTAAACAGTCAACAGAAAAACCAATTAGTATGAACCTGTAAATCAAATCTTACCATAAGATTCTAATATAATGAATGATCAAAAGTTTATACCATATAGGAAAAGTAAGCATTGTAGCACAAGTTTGTCTATGAGACAAGAAGGAAACTCTACTACATAGAGATCATACAGCTTAATTCTTGCCGGAGAGACCTGACTGTTCGTTTTCATCTCCAGAGTCAACCTTACCTGCTACACTTGCTTGCTTAGAAATTGCTGATCCATGCTGATTTGGTCCTTTACCGGTAACTGATTGTTGATAAAGAATCCCCCCACAAGTGTTAAAAGCAAGCAAACTAAACCAAGTGGGCTCGCATGCTTATCCCATATTAATACATTGATTGCAACCGTAAGAAACTTGTTGACAACACCTGTAACTGTAAATGCAGTGGCAGATATTGCTTTCCTTGCCGCAAACCCAAAGAAACTGATCAACAATCCAAAAATACAAGATAAAGCTACTGCCGCAAAAGCAACAAAATCAAACCAATTCTCTGAATGTGATCCATAGGCAGTAAAAACATCTGTGTATTCTCCAGTAATAATCCAAAAGATCGGTGCCATAATTAAGGACAGAAGATTGTTGTAGAAGACAAAACCCCATGTATTCAATCCTAGGTTTGTGACCATGTGCTTGATGTAAACCATCTCAGTTGTGATAGTTACCAAATAAGCAAGGGCCCAACAGTATGCAGTGAGATTGAATGCTGAATCAGTCATGACATAGCCAACTGCACCTCCGAGAATAACCACAAGAGAGAAGAATGTGAACTTTGAAGGGCACGGCTGTTTTCTGAAGGTGGTATCAGCAATGGCAACAAGAAGGGGAGTCAGGGACCGGAACACAATGAAAGTATCGACATTTGCATGCCTTAGGAGATTAGTATTGGTGAAAATGGCAAGGTAAAAGACAGTTGCTGCAGGCAAGAACTTCTTGGCTGTCTCGAAGTTAAATGGATCATGGTAGAGAAAACCCAGCTTCCCTAGAACCCAAACACCAAAAGCCGAGGTCAAGTACTGCAATGCCGTCAACAGGCCAGGATAATTAAACATTGTAATGGCAAACTTATTGATGACAGCGAGCAAACTAGAACAGAGAGCATAGCCTACAACAAGGCTACTCGTAGCATAATATTGTTTGGAGTCAAGTTTAGTGAGGTCCATGATTATTTCTCCGCTTCTGCAAGAACCAAAGCCAATCTTGTTTCAGGATTAATATTTCTATCTACTATAGCCAATCAGCACAATAAGGAAACAAAAAGCTGAAATCTTTTTCATTTTAGGCACAATCTAGATCCAAATCAAAAAAAAAAATCAGAAATATAAAACCAGGGTTTTAGCATCTTAGACTTAGATCCGTAGAAGAAAAGAAGTAATAAATCAACATTTATCATACCTCCTTCTCTCCAGAAGAAGAGATCAACTGCCAAGGGGGCAGAGTATGATTCCGGCGAGTTTTGATATCTACGTCTTAGTCGCAGCCGCCACAAAATTTGGGGGAAATGCTGGTCAACAAGTGAGAAAACATATCATAAAGACACGATCAAAGATCATGACCGAGAAAAAAGTGATTTGACACAGCGAATCCCAAACCTAATCGTAAAAGAGATGCAGAGGAAGAAGATGCAGATGATTCCAAGCCTCGAACTCCAAGTCTTAATCTGCGTGGGAGGAAGTACGAGAAGGAAAGAGTATTTATCGTTTCGGGAATTTTACATTTTAGTCCCTAACGAAGTAACGTAGATTCAAAGGGTATCCCCACATGCGGTGTATAGAACAAAACAATAATTATTATTTTCATCGATTCTGATTAATTTTGAAATTATATTTTATATGATTTGTGGCAGGGATAATAATTTGTCCTACTTACTCGGGACTCAGGGAAATTAGAAACGGGAATAGATTCGGGAGTTTGTTCGAGTTCAAATTCAGACATTTTAAAATTTTTATAAATTAAACGGAACGGATATGTGAATGTTAAATCTATACCCGAATATGCTCGCAATAATAATGACAATAATATAATAGAATATTATATTATATAATATAATTATTTGTAATTTATTTTTTATTAATACTTTTATGAAAATATTTAAAATTAAAAATATTTTTAATTTAATCAATAGACATGTCAAGTAGAGATCAAGACAAGGATTAGAATTTAATCTCCGGGGATTAAAGTGGAGATTTTTAATTAAATAAAATCAAATATGAGAATAAGTTGAGGGCGAAATTATAATTCGGATTTACTGTTCCATATCAGGATTCAGGTAACATCCTATTTGGAAACCTTTTAAGTAAGGAATTGGAATTCAATTCCGATCCATCCGGAATTGAATTGAATTCCAATTCTCATGTTTGAAATGAATTGTAAAAACAGAATTGAATTCAATTCAATTGTTATACTTTTACGATTTTATCCTGTGAGGATGGAGCTGGAGCAACTTTGATTTATTTTGTGAGGGACGATTTGGTAATTTAATTTGTTCAAGTGAATTCCTTTCACAAATCAGAAATGTTTAGGTGTGATTTGTTTTGAGGGGTTTGAAAGAAATTGGAATTCGATTCCTTATCAATTCCTTCTGAAAATTGCTATCAAAGGATGAAATTGAATTCCAATTTCTAAAGGAGAACTTTTGCTTCTTGAAAAGTGATTCTTGTAGAGATTATCTTGAAGTCAGTGAGAAGCTAAAGTATGGAGTGTTTGGAAATAGAAGCTAAAAGCTGATACAAATTAAAGTTTGAGTGTTTGGTGAATAATGACTTCCAAGCTTAATTTTTAGTTAAATGACAATAATATTCTTAAACTATATAAATTATTTTTTTAATTATCTAAATATAATTTTGATACACCATCAATAATGTTTTATATATTTATTATTATATTTTGAATATTGTATCAAAATTAATTTTTTAAAATAATATATATGTTTAAAAAATATATAATTAATAAAAATATAAATATAAAAAAATGACAAATTTATATAAATTTATAAAAAATTATGAATATATAAATTATATGAAAATATAAAATTTTATTTAAAACTATGGTGACAATTATGTAAATGATAAATTATTAAGGGTATAAATGTCTACTTTTAATTCTAGACCATAAGCAAAAAAGCAGAAGTAGAAAAAAACATCAAATTCTTGTTTCTAGCTTTTAGCTAAAAGTTATAGAAGTTAAAGCAGAATCTGGTATTCACAAATACTCAAAAATACTTCTATGTAGCTAGAATTTAAAAAACAGCTAGTGGAAGCTCTCCTAAATACTCCATAATTCTTTTCTTTTTCAAACAGGGTGTAAGAGTCCCAAACTCCCTTGTGAACAAGGCCAATCTTGAAAGGGTGTTTTCCTGAAATAATTATAAATTTTATGGCAATTTGGACAATCTCTAGACAGAAATAATTGCAAAACGCCCCCTTGCTTCCCTTGCGGCGAGCCGTCCTGCCCTCCCCTCGCCCTCGCCTCGACCTCGACCTCGACGAATCCTTCAAGAAGTCTCCTCGGAAGGGATTGCTGCGATGACGAGTTCGTGGTCGCGCGCACTAACGCATATCTCGCCCTACACCTTCGCCTCCATCGGCATCGCCATCTCCATCGGCGTTTCCGTCCTCGGTGCTGCCTGGTTCGACGATCGAATTCCTTCTTTTTTTTCCTGCTATTTTTCAAGTTTTTGTTTAGTGTTTACTGATCTATCTGATAAATTTGCTTTTGTTGACTCTTGATTCCTCCAGGGGGATTTATATTACCGGGAGCAGCTTGATCGGCGCAGCGATCAAGGCCCCCAGAATTACCTCGAAAAATCTTATCAGGTGCGTGTTAGTTTTGTGTTCTTCGTTTATGATCTATATTTACTATTTCTATTTTGCAATAAAAGGTCCTTAGAGACGTTTTTCATCACTGTATGTATATGTTGGAAATATAGGATTCCATTTTCTTTGATTCTGCTAGAGCTTCAATGGCATGATAAGATCTTGTTTTCACTGAATGTAGATCTGCCTACGTATTGTGGTCAACTCCTTGCTGTTTTTACACGTTCTTATAATAATTGATTATTTTTATTTTGCCCTTCCATAGGCAAATCCTCCTCTCAAAGTTATGATTGAATGCGATCTTCTTGACTTTGAAAGGATTTCTTATCTATTTACTGCGACTATTTATGGATCAATGTTTGCTCACCTTCATTTTATTATGTCGTTCATTTTCCTTGGGCTAGTAGATTTGGCATCTAAACAGTCCAAGCAGTGTACTTTTTGTAAGTAACTGGAAAAATATGTGGAATCGAAATCAGATTTCTAGGAAGATGGCAACTGACCTGATGAGATATGGGTGTCCATATATAGCTAGGTTTAGTTGGTCTAATTGCTAGGATATGCCCTCTTAGAGGAGTGCCAATAATCAATTAATCATGTATTATAACATTAAGAAATTGGCGGAACTTTTTTGTGTTAACCACGAGATGATGTCAAATCACATTAGATGTGAGACTAACCTTGTTCAAGGTGGGAGCGACAAGTTAAACTCATCCATCCCATCGATGTCGTTATGTGGATTCAAACTCTACACTTTTGCAGAAAGTCAGTTAAAATTCAAACCCATGAGGTGGAACTCTGTGTAAGCTAGTGGTACCTAAAACCTAATCGAAAATTTTACTTTGCAAACTGCAATGCTTTCTGGAACCAACTTACCCTCTGTTTGGGAGGAGGTGAGGGAAGGGGAGGGAGGGATAAACAAAGGGAAGGGGAACTGTGGGAGGGAGTAAGTTAAGGAAAGGAAAGGTAAGGAAGGGTAAGCTTTAACCTTCCTCACCTATAAAATGGAAGATTTTCTTAAATCCCAATTTGGAGTGTAAAGAAGGACAAGGAAGGGTAAGGGGAACGAAAATTAATGTTGTTCCAATTTTATCCCTCTTCCATCATCTCCTCCTCCTCCTCCTTCTCCAATTTAAAAAAATGAGGATAATTTTGTAACTTTATATATTTAATCTTCATTACCCTCCCTTTCCTTCCAAACAAGGTGATACACGTTACGTTAATGAACCTTCCCTCCCTCCCTTCCAAACAAGGGTTAGAGATTTTGACAAAAACATTTACCAATGCTACATATAGAATCAATTTTATTAGAAGTGGAGTAGTTGTAGAAAATGATTGTGTTTAGTTATTAAGATGTGATCAATTATCTTTTTCTTTTGGGGCCCTTTTTTTGGCATAGGAATCTGAATTCTAATTTTATGAAATTCCAAATTTTAAATACATAGAAAAGACTTCTTCCAAAACAAAAGGTAGTGCCATTAAAGAGGGAAGCACTGGGGTGGACAGTTTTGTTCCTTCTGTACCATATTTTGTCATTCAAATGAACTTGAATGTGCAAAAATGTAAAATAAAGTTTGTTTGCGCATATCAAATGGAAGTAGAATCCAATTGCAGGAAAGGGTGAATTGTGAGCTAAATAAAATCTAGGAATGCTTCTGGGAAAATAAAATCAAGACGAGACATTGATACTAATAAATATGACCAACAGATCTACAAGTTATGAGTTCCATAATTATACAATTGATGCTCACTAGAAATATAGTAGCAATTCACAAATATAACACTATAAGTGCACTTAGATATCAGAATTTACAACATGCAGCAATTATAACATTATATCTTAAATTCAAATGAAAATCAAAGTAAGAAAATTGAATGCATAACAATGACGATTCTGATTCTGTTGCATAGGGGTTTGATAACTTGGATGGAAGATACAAGAGAAAGGATCACAAAGTTACATACAAGACTCATCAGCTGCATGATCCTTTCCATCCTCTCCCTCATAAGTTTCATCCAAGTAATTGGGCTCTAAGATTCAATCCTCTACCTACACACTTACCTAAGGATTTTTACACACAAAAAGGTCAATTGATCATATAAGTAGTTTAAATTTTGCAACTACAGCTTTTCAGTTTTCTAAGCCTTTGTAAATGAATGATCATGTATTCTTTGTCACACATTCCTCATGCCACACTAGGTAGTTGGGCTATATGAATCTATCTCTTAACTCAACTCAATAAAAGGCTTAATCATTAGTAATATTTCAGTTGTATCTTCCTTTGTTTCCACACTTTCAATAAAATTCTATCTTACCACTGATATAAAAGAACTTGCAAATTTTGATTTTGACACCTATAAATAAAAAGCAAGATTATGTGTAATTTGGCAAGCACACTCTATTTTGACTTTTTCTGCATGTCTATAACATACTAATCCTTTTGCCACCAGTTAAGAGTATGTTAGTTAACTTCTCGGAAACAATACTTATCATTGTTATTTTCCAATCCTTGCATTTATGATGCCTAAAGTGATTATAAGTTGTCTTCAGTGTTATCTTCTGCGAAGCTGTCGCTATATATGGGGTCATTGTTGCAATCATTCTGCAAACCAAACTGGAAAGTGTTCCTACATCAAAAATATATGATCCTGAATCTCTTCGAGCTGGGTATGCTATATTTGCCTCTGGGATTATTGTGGGTTTCGCTAATCTCATGTGCGGGTATGCCAGACCTTCCACATCCATCTTCCTTACAATTTAAGTTCAAGTAGATCCCCGCTTGTTGACAGATTCACCATCTTTGCACAGCCTCTGCGTAGGAATTATCGGGAGCAGCTGTGCTTTATCTGATGCGCAGAACTCCACACTTTTCGTAAAGATTCTGGTGATTGAAATATTTGGAAGTGCGCTCGGTTTATTTGGCGTGATAGTTGGTATAATCATGTCGGCTCAAGCGACATGGCCAGCCAAGACCGCATGAGCTACTCCATGGAGCTTGTGGTTGTATCATCCAGAATCATAATAATCACCAATCAACTGTTATTGTGGTTGCTGCCAGTTTAATTCGAGATTCTGCATTTTGTGCAGTGGCATCTCGACTCTGAGGTTTTCTTGTTCCTCTCATCTTTGAAGCAAATAATTATGTTCATGGCTTGACTCGAATACGGTTTGACTCTACCGCTGGTGTGTAAGACTCTACCGTAAGAACTCTTCATGAACTCAAATAATCTATGAATTTCTTGTAATCTATTCGATGGTCTGTGAATTTTGGAACTGATTTGTTGAAGTTGAAGTGATAGATGAGCTATTTCCATATCACTACGTATAAATAGCATCATACGCATTGGAACAGTTATCCATCATTGCTATTTATCCAATGGGTGTTTGGTATACACTCGCAATGGAAATGATAATAAATTTTGATTAAGAGATTTATGAATTTAATGATAATCTAGTAGGGGCTGGATTATAAAATTAGAGGTATCATATCTATATTTTGATTCCGATCTTATATATCAAGTATCATAAATAAGAATAAAATAGATTTCATTCTCGTTTTCTAAATCTGCTTATATTCCTGTTTTCTAAATCTGCTTATAAGCCTCTCCCAAATATACTTTTATATTTTTATCTATGGAAAATGTTTTAGATTTATATATATACTGGCCCATTTCCTCAGAGAAATAAATAACCGCGAAGAGCCTTTTGTTTAAAAATTAAAAAAAATGTGTTAGAATTACAATTATATCCCTTCGTTTCCTTGGATAACGTACTTCCGAGTGGACCAACCGAAAACAGGGAGAGGAGAGAAGGGAAATGCTTTCCGCCGCTTTCTCCGACCATCTCCTCCGTCCGGTCCCCGCCGGCCTTCGGTTCCCACCCGCCTCTACTCGAAAACCCACCATATGTGTTCCCGTCCTCTTTAGGCGACCTCTCTCAGGGAGAAGATGCGCCGCGGCTAGCGGCTCGGTGGAACCGGCCACTGCTGGCGCCGACGCGAAGGCGCTGGTGGAATTCCTCTACGACGACCTCCCTCACCTCTTCGACGAGAAAGGGATCGACCGGACCATGTACGACGAACGCGTCGTGTTCCGCGATCCCATCACGAAGCACGACACAATCGACGGGTACCTCTTCAACATCCGGCTCCTCAAGCTCCTCTTCCGCCCTAATTTCTATCTCCACTTCGTAAGGCAGGTAATTCTAACACGAAATTTTTATTTTTTTCTTCTTTTCGATTTTAAATTTATTGCTAATTTGAATTCCCACCATTCTCATAGACGGGACCCTACGAAATCACTACACGATGGACTATGGCGATGAAGTTTATTCTTCTTCCATGGAAACCAGAACTGGTCTTTACAGGAATATCCATCATGGGCGTCAACCCTCTCACTCAAAAGTTTCGCAGTCATGTGGTCAGCTTCTTTCTGCTCGATCAATTTCCTTATGGAAGACTTTGAGTTTTTGATCTTTATGCTGATTGGAAAGTGTTTGTCTTTTTAATTCCAGGATCTTTGGGACTCGATCAAAAACAACGAGTATTTCTCTTTTGAAGGTTTAATGGATTTTCTGAAACAGGTATATCTTCATTTATAATCACTACAAAAAAAAAGGTGTTTAAGTAACCCAAAAAAAATTGTCTCCGAAAGTTTTGGTTATATATTGTCTGGTTAAGCCCAGTGGTTAAAAAATGTTAATGATAGAATTATTTTTCGTCAGATTAGTGACCATTTGTGATAAGCCAATAAGCCAAATTGTTAATGTAGATGCATGACAATTATATCTAACACTCAACCAAAGGTTGTCATTCTCTGTAGCTGCGAATTTACAAAACTCCAGACTTGGACACTCCTGAATACTTGGTACTGAAGAGAACTGCAAATTATGAGGTACTGTTCTATTGTTGTTGGTACAATTCATTCAGTCTTTATTCGGCTTTAGCATCAATGTGCTAATCTTTATCTTTTCTGACAGATAAGGAAGTATGAACCCTTTGTTGTGGTCGAAACTAAAGGAGACAAGCTGTCTGGCTCATCTGGCTTTAATGATGTAGCTGGGTTAGTGTGGAACATTTAATTGAGCTAGAATTAACAGTTTGTTGATTTTGTTGCTACTTCTATGTATCCTTACTATGTGATCCGTAGGTATATCTTTGGCAAGAATTCTTCAGCTGAAAAGATCCCTATGACCACCCCAGTGTTTACTCAGGCTATCGATGACAAATTATTGAAAGTTTCAATTCAGATTGTTTTGCCGATGGACAAAGATTTGGACAGGTAAGTTCGGTAATGGCACTTAAGTACAACACCATTTATAACTAGTTTCTAAATATTGTCATGGAAAAGTAGTTATCAGAGTGGAGTAGAAGAAGATTTAAGTTTTTGAAGATTAAGAAGTCTGAATGCTCTCATAAGATCAAATTTACTGTTGGTTCATCCGTTGCCTTCATCGCTTAATGTGACTTGAATTAAGTTCTTTGCTTATAAGAAACTTCATTTGTTCAGGTTACCATCTCCCACTGCTGAAGCTGTTAACTTGAAAAAGGTGGAAACTGGGATTGCTGCAGTGACAAAGTTTAGCGGAAAACCAACTGAGGACATTGTGCTTGCTAAAGAGAGAGAACTACGATCTGCATTACTTAAAGACGGTCTGAGTGCTCGAAGCGGGTGTTTGCTTGCTCGTTATAATGATCCTGGTAGCACATACAGCTTTGTTATGGTATGGTTTCTCTTGCTATGCTGAGTGCCCTATTTAAAGCTCCTAATGAGTATGATCTTTATATTCTATTTTCTGGGACGAAGAGGAATGAGGTGCTGATATGGCTAAATGACTTTTCACTGGAATAGAAGTTGAGATTGCTACAGAGAGACTTCCAAAGGTTATGCTCTCTTCACTGATATGAACCAGAAGTCATCTTTTTCAAGTCCATTCTCGTATTTATAGTTTTAGTTCATTAACACTAAAAAAAAAACACTGTTTTACGACGAATTTTGCGTCAATTTTTTTTTAAAAATTTGTCTGCAAAATTTTTTGCAATGAAATTTACGACGAAGAATTTTTCGTTGCAGACTGCTCGTTGCAAAACCTGAATGATATGATATTTGGAACTACTTGTTCTTTGCTCATCATCATTGATCAACTACTTGTTCATGAAATGATATTTGGAACCCTTGAGAGATTACTAAACCTGAATATACATATAATTGCAGATTTGTTTCATGATCACATTAGGTTTGTTTCTGCTTTTGTTGTGTCGAAATATCCTGTTTAATAGGAAGAAAATTGGGAAGGGGCGGGGAAACTGAAGAGAAAGTTAGAAATGAAGAAAAGATAAGAAAATTTTCTGTCTGTAAACAAATATATATATTTTTGTCTTTGTATGTTTGAAATATGATATCTTGTTTATTCAGAAGTAAATTGGCAGAAGGAGAAGAGAAAGTTGTTCTTCAATTGACAGTGGTGGAAATGAAAAAGTGTAAAACTACATTCAAAATTAATTAATTAATTAATAAAAATAAAAATCAATTATTTATTCTTGTATGATTTCTTTTACTTTACGTACAAGATCTTTTAGTATTCTGGAGATAACGCACTATTAAAATAATGTGAAATATGCTATGTTTTAATTAAATCAATATTAATTGAATGAGATTGTTCTATCAATAATAATCCATGATTTACTTAAGGATCAAAAATGTATAATTACCAAAATAAGTTTTATCTGGCAACAGAAAACATTTTCAATTTTTTTTTAAACATGAAGCCAGATCATTATGGTATTTCGATAAACGAGTAATGAAAGGATGAGTAAGCATTTAAACGAGTCTGCTCGTTGCTTATTAATATGTTGGGTGTTTAGGGTGGTAAAAGATGATTTAATTAATACGGAGGAGATAAATCACAGGGACTACTAATTTGAATGTTGTGATTAATACATAAGGAGGAATGTTTATGAGTATAAAGAAGTGATCTACTGTGTGTCCTCTCGTGCGCGTAATTGTCCATGACAAAGTGCATGTCTAGGCATTTGGAGCATTTTCGGACGTCCTACACACTCAATCAGTCGTGGATGGACATCGCGCACGAGAGGACGCCGTGCTGCACGTCAAAATTCTATCAGTATTTATATGTACATGAAGGCCACAAATAAATATTAAAATAATAGTGATAAACTAATATTAATACTAATTTGATAATTTATAAATAGTTTTGACAGATATCAGGAGAGCAAATAATTTTTGCCACAATTTTTACTGACTATATATGCTTGCAAATATTTTTTAAAACGAAACAACTGCGTCATCATCGCCAACATGTAAAGTCAACGGCCTTTTGTTGCGAGAGAAATGATCAGCAATTTAATTAAACAATTGACCCGGAAAGCTTCAGGTAGAAATCAAACACCACTAAATAATTAATTATGATTTAATTATATATGTATGTGTTTGTGCAACGACAGATTCGATCGATCAATTCTGGAGCCGAGTAGATAATTCACATTTCTGGACGTATATTAATTTGTGAATTATAAATGTCCACATCCTTCGAATTCTATAACAAAATTGTAGTGAAATTAGCATTATTAAATAAATAGTTAAACCATAGTATATATTTTAAAGTGCTAATTGATAAAGATATGTAGTTGTGGGCTTGCGGTGGATCGGATGGCGTTGTTTTGGACGAATATGCCATGGACCACACCGTGAGTATTTCTTGGAAAATGCTTTCCGATCGAGTCGCTTGCTTGACTTAAAAAATTATTAAAGTAAAAATAGGTTAAAGCGAGTTTAAAAATCGCATTGTCTAAAAGGTCCAATACTAATAATTAAGTGTTAAAAATGGAATATGATAGGGATGAGCATCCCGGGACGGACACATGATACGAGAAAATTACGTGACAGGATCCTCGGACCAGAGCTCTAAGGCTAGACCGAGACTATCTCGGAAGAATGAAGTAGAACCCCGAGGTCGGACCAACAATCGGGCTTCTGAGACTATTTCGGAAGACGGACGCTAAGGTAAGGTCGGGTGTCAGGCTCCCGAGACCATCTCGGTAAAACAAATGAAGGCCCTGAAGACATCTTGGGAGATGAGACTGTGAGATTGACTCGGGAGAGTGGAGCCCAATAATCAACATAGAAGTCAAAGCCCGACTTCAATTAGTCATTCCTCTTTCTAGAAAAGGAAAATCATCGGATAATTATTGTCTGCAACGCGCAGCAATTAAGGCCTTAATGATCGCAACAACCATTATCAAAAGATAGAATATTTATCAAGTAACCGATGATTAAGGGACGTGGAGGAAAACGTGGGGACACGTGTGATCGAAACCTCAGGTATATAAGGTGTCTCGACATCCAGGTAAAGGTTAAGCTTTCCGAACTTAGAGAAAACTTTGATTCTTCGTTGTCCTCCGAAAAGAAATATGATTCCTGACTTGGTCGTCGGAGTGGAATCCACTGAAAAATCTTCTGGTATGTTCCCTTTAACGTTCGTGTTAATCTTGCAAGGCGTGAAAATCTTCTCCCCGTCATCGTATTCGTGGATTGCGCTTTGGTGACTCGTCGTCCTCGTGGCTCGATTCTGGAACAGAATACAATAATCCTCTCTCATAAATTCAATATAATTATCATAATCTTATTTATAGAAATCAAATTTGATATTATCTAAATCCAGCAAAAAAAAAAAAAAAAGAGCTGGAGCTTCTGCGAAGTCACGAAGAATTCACTTTCACATTTGATCTCGTTGTCACACCCCCACCACGCGCGTTCGTTCATATCGTATATGTGAGAGTTAGTTACGTACGATATCCTAATTTCTACGAAAAACAATGCTTGCTTCCTTCCTCGCCTCTCTCCGCTCTTCCTCTGCTGTGGAAGGTCCACAACAACCTCGACCTCAGGACGACATCGAGTCCGGCGGCGGCGCTGCAATAGCCCATAACCAACAACATGCTTTGCGGTCAATGGAAGAGACGCCGGCAGTGCTTCCATTTACACGAATAAGAGATCTGTCCGTATTAGTAATGTTTGCTTACATCCTCGCCACCCTACGCTCTACCTTCCATGGGCCTACTGCACCACAACCAGTACCTCTGCCTCCCGAGGGCATCGAGTCCGACGGCAGTACCACTGCAGCTCCCGCCACCCATAACCAACACAACACTATGCCGTCGATGAAAAACCTGGCGGCAACCATATGCGTCGGCGTCTATGCCTTAATCCCGCCGCAGGAGCAGCTCCTTGCACACCCTCTTCGTTATAGTCCCCTCGTCGCCTCCATTTGCTTGGCGGTCGTCGCTGCCGGTGTCAGCCTCCTCAGGCACCATAGTACTCCTCGCTATCAACAAACACGACGAAGGTCGATTGAGGTGGCTGTGGTCTCCTCGGTCTTTTCCTGTCTGCTTCGGATTCTTCTCGATCTCCTTCCAGCCGGTAAACCTCTAATTTTCGTTGCTGGGTTTTTCTTCTTAGAAATTGGCTTTGCAGCGATCTACGTACTGTCACCGCTCCGCCATCCAAACTCATCGCCTGTTTAATTATATATATTTCAGGACGGATCGGATATATATATGCACTCTTTATATCATGTATATATCAATTGTTGTTAGCTGCATGCATGTATGCATTTTTTTTTAAAAAAATGATACGTGTAAGAAAAGGTAAGCAAGATTTGTACCTTTTAATCATGGATATATATCATGCTATTCAGACCTCTCGGACTATATATATATATATATATATATATATATATATATATATATATATATATATATAAAAGATAAAAAAAAGTTAATATTGTTTGACAGGCATTCTGAATTAAGGCTACGTTTGGTAAGGGGTAATATAATCCGGTCTGTAATGTAATCAAGTTTGTAATGTAATGTAATTTTGATTACATTGTTATGTTTGGTAATGAGTTGTATATAATCTTGATAACCATTACAAATTGGATTCTTTTGTTTGGTGAGAGGTAATTCATCCCGTAATGTAATCAAGATTGACGACCGACGACTGTCGCCGGGCGGCCGGTGACCATTGATCGGCTGGCGAACGCCGGCGACCGGCCGGCCGGCGACCGCCGGCCGGCGGCGGCGGCGGCGGTCGCCGGCCGGCCGGCGGCGATGGTCGCCAGTGGTCGGCGGGCGGCGGCCGGCCGACCGGCCGGCGGCGGTGGTCGCCGACGGCCGGCCGGCGACGACCAACGACTGTCACCACCCGACCGACGACTGTCACCGCCCGACCGACGACTTTACAAGCTGTAATGTAATCCAGATTACGGAGGTTTTGGTTCGTAATCCAGATTACAAATCATCAACCTCTTTTGTAATCGAGATTACATTGCATTACAATCTTAAAGTGATTCCAAACAAAGGAATCCAACTTGTAATGTAATCTTGATTACATTACAGGGTGGATTACACCCTACCAAACACAGCCTAAGTAGCATCTGGACCAAACACCGACCTTCTACATGGCGGTTCGTATATAAATATATAATTTAGACGGTCGAATGTGAGACATGAGTGGTGTAAAAGCTATCTAACATGTGATCTAAGTGGTGGTAGAATGATTAGTTATTATCTTAAGTATTCGTGATTCGATCCTTGACTATGATATATTTGTAATAATTTTTTCTCTAAATTTGGCGCGAACCGTAGGACATCGGGCTTCTAGACTGTCCACTGTGAGTGCTTCCCGATTTACCCTGACGGCCGGTGAAAAACTTTCGTGGGGCCGAGTTGGCCGTCCGTGGTTGGAAAAACTTCGTTAATCATTTTTTTTTTAATTCTAAGACTGTAAGGCAACATGGGAGTACTAACGGAATGGATTGATGCTTAAATAGTGTGTGTTGTCATCTTGAAATTTGAAGGTCAAAATTTGATCAGTGTGTCCATTCTCCCCTGCGCTAGCCATAATATCCAGATTAGTAGTCTTATGATTTACCTCCTCTGTTGGATTGGTATGGTGCTAGAGTGGGCGAATCGTTTTTGCTGTATTCTAAGACAAAATGGGGCCCCTATAGCTTGGCACGTATGATAAGAAAATGATGTTATGTTCGAATCGAGCAGGGGTTCACTTCATTTAAGGTTTCACTGACTAGCTCCAAGCTTCGTAGGTCCACTTGTTCTATCGAGAGATCACGATGTGGTCGCAGCAGATGTCTGAACATCTAAGCTAATTGCGATCTACTCGTGGTGGTCACCTAGCCACGAACTTATGTTTACTTATGGCGCTCGCCGGATTCCGGGTGAGTAGTGCTCGCCTGGCTGCGAGCTCGCAGTGCATGGCTACCTGGCTGCGTGCTCGCGGCAGTCAGGTAGCCATCTCATGGCGGTTTTCTGGCCACGATGGTTTCGAGAGCTTGCTCTCTTTTATGTTCATTTCCCTAGGAAAACTAAAAGCCACTTTAGGGTTCTGGGGCTTTGCTAGGGTTTTGAGAGCACTGGGGACGACGACAAAAAACTCACTAGGTTGGATTATTTATGGATGAAATATATTTTTAATTGCAAATTTAGAATTGACCCATTTGTTACTCGATCTGATCTCCTCGCGACCATCGATTCCCTCCGAATTAAATCTCTAGATCTCTTCCTTTCCTATGAATTCGATTTGGATTCGAAAGAATATTCCTACATCGATCGATCGCGCTTCTCCTCCGATCCTCATACAAATTGACTTAAATCCTTATAATTTCAAAGAACACTGAAAGCATCTCTCCCTTTTCAATAATGGATCAATTGGGAAGAAATCGGAACAGATCAGGCATATATCATTTTCATTCCCTCGATCCATTAAATTCTGTTCTTCATCTCATGTTTTACTTTTTTCATTATCAAATCACTATCATGTATATATTGACGACTTTTCAAGTCGCGCGTTTATTTTTATTGTCTTTTGTATTTGTTGTTGTAAATAAAGCAGGAAACTTTCATAAAGTTTATCCGTTTAATTCGTTGATTTATTGTTTATATATATACATATAATTTTACTATGCTAAACATCTGATCGTGTAAATTTCATACAAATTTTAATTATTTTTTCGATTTAAATTTTTTTATACTTAATATTATAATTCAATTACTAAATTCTAAAAATTAAAAATAAAAAAAAATGAAAAACTGTAGAGGTCCGCCCAGCCATATGATAGGACCTTTCGGATATATATATATATATATACTGAGAAATTTTTTATAGGGTAATTAACATGACTGCTTTGTGCTGTTTCATTACGATAGATACTTGGAAAAATTATGTTTTTCGTTTTTCTTTGTGTGATCTAGACATCCATTAGGTAGGAAATTCTCTGTGATGGCTATCGTCCCAGCCCCTTAATTCCATGACCGGCCGCGCCGTCACCCTCATTCACCGTCCCTGAGCCACCGCCCTCTTGGTCAGCGTCTGATACCTCACTTTCGACTTAGCTCTCGATGCTCCCTCCGTCACTCCTCTTGCTTTGTCGATCGCCACCTGTCAACCGGCATTAAATTTCTATGCATGATCACTTCTCACTCTTGGACTGCTCCTCCCTCGATCGTGTGGATGGCAAATATATTTCATGCATTAATTGCATTAGCAAAACGTCTTTATCATATGAATTTAATATTGAGGAGACAAGTACGTAGCCAGTGTACTAAAGTGGTACCATGTGAGACGAAACTATCACACACGCAAACATCCAGCTGGAGCCAACCAGCTGCACAATAAGGAAACAAGAAGTTGAAATCTTTTTCATTTTAGACGCAAGTTAGATCCAAAGTTGATCTTATCGTGAAGTGAAGTAAAAATTTTAAAGGTAAGATGATCCTTCGAGTACCACGAGCTCTATTGACCTGGCTCGAATCTGGCTATGACCTAGCTACAATCTACAAGAAGATGATTGCAAATTCATCGAGGATTTTTCCCGATCAGGGTCTCCGAGGGTCAAGTTAGTATCCACAGGCAATATAATAGGGCAAAGGAAAATGTAGGATTTTAACCTAGTCACTCGTGAAGCTGAATTGACCGATCATTCTCTTACCCGAGTCGCTCTCAATCGCCTAGGATTTTAACACTCAGAAGTTAAGGCAATTGCATCACACAAAGCATAGCAAAAGACGATTTCTATTAAACGGTAAAGCCATTACAAAATTTGAGGCAAACCTCTACAAGAAAGCAAAAATAGAAAGACACAAAGCCCGACCCTCACTTGAAGGGTCGGTGGACCACCTCAAGCATGTTCTGAGATATGCCTGAGAGTTTGACTACGGAAAGGGGCAGGTCGGGGGCCATGTGCCCGCCTTGCCTGAGCTGCTCGAATGTGTTGAGCATTTGATGTGTCAACATGGCTCGAAGTCACTCGGAAACTTGCTGGTTGAATTCCATAGAGTTGATATACTCAATTCTATGGGCGTCCCACCGGCCGGTTTCCCCCTCCTTGTAGGAGCGCAGCTCCTCCGGCTCCGCCCGGGCTGCCTCCCACTCTGCCTTCGCGGCCCGCAGATGCTCGAGCTACTCCTTTTGATCGTGCAATTCTCGGTCCCGGGAGGTCAGCTCGGTCGTCAGCTCCTCTGCCCGCTTCACCTGAGCTGCCACCTCTTCTTCCTTGGCCTTGAGCTGAGACTTGAGGGACTCGGCAGCTCCAGACGACTCCAGGAGCTCGGCTTGGGCTTTGGTTAATTGGCCCTGAGTTTTTGCCTGAAAGGCCCAAGCCTTCCGCTCATTGTACTCCAGGGTGGAGATCCGGACGTTCGATTGGGAAAGGGTCAAGTTCGCCGTCTCGACTTGGTCTTGAGCAGTCCTCAGTTGCTCCTCGGAGTGAGCCAAGCGGTCTTGGAGAGCGGTGACCTTGGCCCGTGGATCGCTCAGGGTGGCTTCGTTGGAGACAAGTTGGGTATGCTTAAGTCTGGTCTCAAAGAACTCCACCCGTTGCTCGGCTCGTGCCGGGGTTGTGGAGTTGGTCAGGACTACCATAGAGAGGCTGTGACATGACCTCCAGAACTGCAAAAAGATGAAGGTCATAAGATCTTAAGGCCAGATAACAAGCAAAAGAAAAAGGTTGATTCCAAACATACCTATAGTGGCGTCAAGGAAAAAGGAGTCGGTCTTACTATCCGACCGGCGGTAGTAAGAGCCTTTGAGCCCTTGTATGTAGCGGTTGACCACAGGCCCGTATAGCCGCAGTTCCTGGCACCGGTCGGGTAACTCACCCCGCGGCACGCCCAGACGGCAATCGGACCGAGTGGGGCACCAGAAGGTGCATGAGCGGCCGGTTGATTTGACCCTCGGCCGGCAGAGATCCCGATCTCTTTGGCAGTGGGAGGTCGGGTGTGCCGGAGGAGACCGAGGGGGCGGCAGCAGGAACCATAGCGGAGGTTGTTCGGGGGGATCCAGAGTCGGGGATCACCTTTTTCTTCTTCTTCTTCAAGCGTTTGTTGGAGGAACGCCGGGACGAGTCTCCCATCGGGGAAGAAGCCCGTCGACACCTGGAAGAAGTAGGCTGCTCAGTCGTTGCTGATGGTGCCGTCTCGGGACCGAGGGCTACAGGCGTCTGCTCAGGGACAGTCAGAGCCGGGTCTGATGGAGCAGTCTCAGTCGGGGCACTCTCCCTCGCTTGCAGTTGGGCTTCCTCTAAGGCTGCTGCTAGCATTGTCGCGGCTGCAAGAATAATATGATCTTAGTTAGAGCTAAAAAATGTTCGAAGGAAATAGCATAATACTTACCGAATGAGGTCGACTGGGGATCAAATTAGCCACGAGAGCGTGCCACTCGAATGCGCCAGGTTTGTGCCAGAATGACAGTCCAGTCAGTTGGACTCGGTGCCTCCTTCGACTAGACTCGAGGGGGATGCTTATGATCCCGACCCATGTTTAGGAGCTTGGCCCATCGTGCGGATAAGTGGGTCGGTCGTCCTAGCGCCCCGTTAGTGGTGGTCTGGGTCAAAGGCCCTCAAGGGCCCATCAGAGGGGTAGTCCGGATGGCCGATTCAGTTCGGCCTCGACCCGAGAGTAATTCTTGAGTCACGGAGTGACGCAGCCCCGACGCTTCACGAAGGTGAGGGCCCGAGTCAGAAGAACCCCGACCAACGCCCTACAACTCCCCGGCAGTGTAGACCCGAGCGGTGAGGGTATCGATCCTCCAGGCGATTCACTTCGGACCCAGTATGGGTATGGCCACTCGGGCATACCCTGACTCGGGAAGCATAGTTACTCTCGGTAATAGTGGCCTTTGGGCCCGAGTTCATTCCTAGCCCTCAGTTGGCACCAACACTCTGAGCCGTCAGCCGACACTAGCATTCGAGGTTTTGTTGTGACTCATCCGAACAACCACTCCCTGACACCAGACTAGCAGAAGGAGTACAGGGTCGGCGCAGACCTGATACCGTTCAGAACCGAATCGCGAGTATCCCGCTGACGCCATGATTCACCTGCCATACCTTGGCACCCCGTACCATACTCGCCTACGTCTGTATCAGGCCGAGCGACGCCTGACGGCGCTCGCCTATAAGTTGACAGCGCCCCTTTTCTTATTCCGGTATGCGACACAATATCCTGCCACCCTGGCTAGGCCTTACCCTGTCCTCGTACACGATAAAAGGGTGGTAGACGGGGCAGAAGCTGTCAGCTCCCCCCGCTATATAAGTCTCTCCACTTCTCGTCCCCAGGTACGCGCAATCGTATTTTCGCTATTGTTCTATTGCTTTGCTGCTCTTCCACCACCGGGGACTGACTTGACCGTCGGAGTGCCTTGCCGGGGACTTTTCTCGGTGGGTTCTAACGGTCTCTTTCTTGTACATTGGAGCTAACCTTAGTAATTTGTAATCTTCGGAAGACCGCGTGCTCTTAGAAATCTACCTCGTTTCACGACATGATCACTTAACAAATCTTTTGTAGCGGTTTGTTATATCCTTATTCTTTCATGTCATTTATATCAAGTCAGATTTGTTTTATTATACTAATATTTGATGTATCATTTACTTTTAAAAGTTTTATAAAATATGTATAAATAGAGATATTGTAGGATCATCAATAGCCCTGAAGATCTCTGCCTTTCTCTCCTCATACTTTCTTATAAAGTCACTACTATATTCTTATTTTCTCATCTTAGATCCATCAAAATAATTATAACACAAAGTCTCATATTAAAAATATATAAAGAAAATCATAAACTTATAAGATGGTATGTTTCAGCGAGGTGAACGGCAGTATATTTCAGCGACGGGTTTCCTCTCCCCGAAAGGGGGTGGGGAGCAGGCGAGCAGCGGCTGCCGGCGACACTTTTTGGCGACAGTGGTTCTCTTTCTCGTCGTAGTTTTCTTTCCCTTCCTCTCTTCCAGCGTATGGATTATTTACGGATTAAATATATATTTAACTGCAAATGTGTGATTGGCATCTCATAATAACAACAACAATAATAATAATATGTATGCGACTGGAATTGGATGTGAAAATGATATGATTGGATTAAAAAAAATGAGCAGTACATCGAAAGTTAGGATTACAAGAAAAATTACAATTAAAATTGGCCCATTTGTTGCTCTATCTGATGTCCTCACGACCATCGATTCCCCCCAATTCTCTCTTCTTTTCCTATGAATTCGATTAGATCTAGATTTGGATTTGAAAGACTACTCTTCTCCTTCTCCTCCTCATAAAAATTGAATTAAATCCTTAAGGAATTCATCTCTCTCCCTAAATTTTCAATCATGGATCAATTGGGAAGAGATCGGAACAGATCAGGTATCATTTTAATTCCCTTGATCCATTAAATTCTGTTCATCTCTTTTTTTTTTCCTTTTTTTAATCATTCTCAAATCACTATCGATCAAGTATATATATTGTAGTGTCTTTTCATTTCATATGAAGTTGTGTATTTTCATTGTCTGTTTGGATTTGTTGTTGTAAATAGAGCTGGAAATTTGCATAAAGTTCATCTGTTAGTTGGAAAACTGGTTTATTTGTGTAGCATATTTTCTGATCAGATAGGATAATATGACTGTTTTGCGTTGTTTCATTAATTGGTTTTTTTATTTTTCTAGCTGTAATCTATCTAGCTAGACACCCGTTTAGTTCTGTGTGTTGATTCGTCCCCTTCCATCACCGCCGTCACCCTCCTGTTCACGGTGTCCTAGCCGGTCGGCGCTCCAACTCGGGAATTATTGTTATCTGAGGCAGTACCTACCCCTGACACCATACTGATAAAGGTGGTACGAGAGTCGGCACAGGTTAGCTCCGCCCTAACATCACTCGTGTCCGAATAGCGGATATCCCGCTGACACAGTACTTGTCTGACAAACTTTGGCAATCCATACTACGGCGCCCCCTGCCCATGTCAGAATGGGCAGCGCCGGTTGATGAGCTAATAGTGGCCCTAGATCTTGTCCCCACATGAGACAAAATGTGGCAAAAGCGGGGCAGAGGCTGTCAGTTCTCTCGGCTATATAAGACTCTCATCCCTTCGCCCACAGGTACACGTAATTCATCTTAGCTACAGTTCTTCTCCAGTTTTTCTTCTCCACTAGACACTGACTTGATCGTCAGAGGGTCTTGCCGGGAAATTCTCCCGGTGGGTTGTTGACGGTCATCTTGCTTGTAGTTCTCGGAGCCAGCAGGAGCTATTCCCGAGTCCATCGCGCTCTTCGATAGGATCATATATCTTGGCTCACCAATCAGCCATATATATAAAAGCTTATTCCTTATCAACAATTCATTAATATTAATGAATCGGATTAACGGATCTACATACATTCATGTCTAATAATATAAACTTCCTTCATGTTTATAGTATTAGATCGCTTAATTGGAGTTTAATTCTTTAGTGATACTATTATTGTGTGTTGATAAGCCAAGTGTTAGCCCACCAAACAGAGATTAAATCCTACAATTTTTTCACATGGGCTATACTTGATATCGTATACACCACACAACACCTTAGTTTAGCTCAACATATCAAAATTTAATGGGTTAAATACCCATTTAAATGATTTAATTCATTAATTTAATTAATACAAGACTAAAAAAAGTCAAAGTTATTATAACTATAATAAGATTCAATAGTAATTATAGTATTAATATCGTTAACTACACATATCAAATGTGAATGTGTAGTACAAGAATGACACAAAATGTGATTTATAAGTGCTCATTCTCAATAAGTCTTCCTTATTACCCAAATTAGATCCAAATCATATTTATCAAAACCTTATACTAAATCGTAATGGTAAATCATGATTCAACCTTATGACTTAAAAGTGAGTCCAACATCACATTTGCAAATATTGTATGCAAAATCATAATAATAAATCGTGATGTCTTTATGTTAAAGAGTCAAACCTCGTATATATGTTAAAACTTTAGTACATACAATAAGGTAAAAATATATGTGTTCATTAATATAGACAATTAATTACATCAAAATACAAATTCCTATCACATGGGCACTTCATCAAAAGGAAATCCTCATATTTAGTACATGCTGATGAAACACCTTGGATGACAAATCCTTGGTGAGTGGGTCCGCTAATATAGAATTTGTCTTTGTATGCTTTATCATAATTTGACTACTAAGAACTCTTTCATTAATCGCCAAAATTTTTATATATTTGTGTTTAGACTTCACGAAATATAGTTATTCTTGAAATACAATTCTACAACTTTATTATAACAGTTGATGTTCAATGGTTTATCAATGCCCCCAATGATCTGCAACTTTGTGATAAGGTTCCGCATCCATATCCCATAGTTGAAAGTTTCGTAGTAGGCTATAAAATTTGTCTCCATAGTAAAAGTGACTATTAGCATTTTGATACTTTTCCTTGATATAACCTCTCCTACAAGCATGAAGACATAATCTAAGGCGAATCTCTTGCTATCTAAGCATCCAACAAAATTAGAGTTTATATCGAATTATCTCCAGATGACCTGATTTTCGTTCTTTGCAAACATTGTATAACTCTCTTTATAACTTTTCAATGCTCCGATCCAGAGTGTACTCAAATATCTGCTTACCATCCTTACAATGTACGCAAGATCAAGATACATACATACTTGAGCATACATTAAACTCTCTGCTACTGATGTATAAGGTAATTATTGCATTTTCTTAATCTCAAATTTATGGTATGGACATTGTTGGGACCGATGACACGGCTAAAGGGGGGGGGGTGAATAACTCGGTCACCCCGAATTTGAATTCTTCCTACAATGTTAGCACAAGCGGAAACTTAATCTAATAATTAAACCAATGTTAACACGTTATCGGTTACATGGTTCGGAGATTGCTTGCTCCTACTCCACGGCGTGTCCTTGAGGTGGACGAACCCTTGATCCTTCTGTCGATCATGCCCAGGCAATCTCCGACTAAGTTTTTCTCCTTCTCGATGGAGAACAACCTCTCGCAATCCTTCTTCCTCCTTACAAGTTGAAGCTAGGGTTTTGGGAGGAAGGTGAGCACTTGGGCTTGAGCAATAGAGTAAAGATTTTACAATGAAGAGCTAACCTCTCCAAAGTCTCAAGCTCTCATTTAAATAGTGGAGAGAGCTGTTAAACAAACAGCTCAGCCTCGACATTAGTCGACTGTCCCCAGGGCCAATCGACTGATGCCTCAGCCAACGGCTCTATTTCGAGTAGACCAATTGACTGGTGCCTGGACCAGTCGACTGATCTTTCTATGAATTTCCACTCGACGCTGGCAGTCGACTGCTCCCTTTGCCAGTCGACTGCCCAGCTTACAAATTCACTCAAACTCACTCCGAAGTCCATCCTTCACGTATGCCTTGAGGTTCACTTCCTCGGCTTGTCCTTTGAAGTTCTCTTCCTTCGGCTCTCATCCCTCAGATGCGCACACAAGCTCACGGCTTGCCTCCATGCCATCCTTCGCGTATGCCTTTGAAGTCTACTTCCTCGGCTCGCCCTTGAAGTCCTCTTCCTTGCTCTCGTCCCTCGGATGCTACACTTCGTTACTCATGTGTGATTCTCCAAGACCTGCACGACTCAAGCACACATATCAAATCAACATGAAAAGCTAACTTAACCATATTGACACACACATCAAAATCCATGATATACCTGATCAACCTTGGGTCGATTGCATTAACAAGCATTGCTACAAGTTAAGTTTATCACCCTTTGACACAAAAGTATCACCTGGAGCATAATTTTACATGTCATACTGAATAAATTCCTTTTCTATATAAGTCTTTTGTGATAGTCCAAGTATGCACCTTAAATGATCACGAACAATCTGTATATCTAAGATAAAAGATGCATTATCAAGATCTTTCATTTCAAATTTTCCTGATAAAAATGACTTGGTATATAGCAACAAACTCTTATCATTATTTGTCAATAATATATTTTTCACAAACAGAACAAGTATAATAAACTTGGTCCCATTGAACTTGATATGCAAACATTGATAAACTAGATTATCCTTGAAATCGTATGAAGAAACCACTTGATTAAACTTTCGGTACTATTGACGAATGTCCACATTAACTATAAATAGACTTCTTTAGTTTACATACTAGATGCTTTGAATGTTTCGACTCAATGTTCTTTAGTTGCACCATGTATATAATTTCTTCAATGTTTTCGTTGAGAAACGTAGTCTTAACGTCCATTTACTGTGTCTAGGCCATAATGAGCTATAAGTGTAATGATTACCCTAAGGAGCTCTTTCTGAGTGAATCTCTTAGGATTAGACATGTCTATTCTTTTCAACATTTCCATCTGAATTCCATTTGGTTTAAATATTCATTTACAACCAACAAGTTTCACACCTTAGACAATTTGAAAAGTTCTAAACACCATTGTCTGTCATAGACTTCATCTTGTCCCTTATGGCTTCGATCCATTTTTCTAGATAAGTGCATTGTTTGACTTCTTGAAAGATGTGGAATCATCTTCCAACCGAATGTTAAACTCATAATCTTAGAGATACACATAATCATGAGACATCATGGATCTCATATCTCTAATCGATCTTCTTAATGACATTTGAGTTTGAGATGGTTGAGAGTCATGCTCAACCGTAGGAGAGAATACCTCTATTTGAGCTGATATACTTTTCAATTGTATTGGAGGAGACATGGAAATATCATGGTCAACTATCACTTTTGCTTGTACAACTTCATCTGTATGTGAAATGATAACCATTTCACTATCATCTGCATTAGTAGTTACCATATTAGGATAACCAATGTTTTGCTCAAATGACATTTTCCTAACTTTATCGTTTCTGTCATCCTTAATGAATTTGGCATTACCCATCTCGAAAAAGGTTCTATTCAAGGTGTTGTAAAACTTAAAGTCTCTTAAGTTTTCAGATTATCTTACAAAATGACTGCTAACGGTTCTTGAGTCAAATTTTCTTTCATTGAGCCTACACGGCCTAGCTTCAGCTAGACAATGCCAGATATGTAGATACCTAATACTAGGTGTTCTACTTTTCTATAACTCGTATGAGGTTTTTGTTACCGCCTTACAAGGAGCTTTGTTGAATAAGTAAAGCGTGGTCTTGAGTGTTTCATCCCATAAAGACTCCGGTAGAGAAGAAAATACAAATTTGCTTTACTATACCATTCTACTGAAGGGTCCTGGGCACGGTGTATTACGTCACAATTCCACACTCTTCAAGGTAATCTGCAAATGGCTCAAAACATTGTTCATTTTATCCATCAGGTCTACCATGGTTATTCACCACCACGGTATTATCTGATAGCCTTATTCTTCTTACTTAGTTGATTTTCAACTTCACCTTTAAAGGTTTTGAACATGTCTTGGGATTACGACTTCTCGTGAATTAGGTGTTGGATCAATAGAATACGATAGAGGGGGGGTGAATATCGTAAAACCGTTTCAAATTATAAGATAGAGAATACACAACGGAAATTAAAACAACAAACGCGAACACAAGACTTTTTACTTGGTTCGGAGTCGCGGTCGGCTCCTACTCCAAGGCAAAGTTTTACAGAAAGTTGTACAGTAGTATTGCAGTAAAAACAAAAATCTAACTCTTCGTTACCGACGCCCGGTGTGGATCGTTCTTTGGTGCGTAGGGTCGTCGTCGGTGCTAAAACCTCGAGATCAGAAGTTTTCGGAGCAGAGCACTTGAGCGAAGAGTGTTGAGGCGTTGGAAAAGTGTATCTGGAAGCCTTGGGGGTCGAGCCCCTTTTATAGTGCACCTGGGGGCGGCCAGGACGCTGGGGGCGCCCTCCACGTGTCTCTCGATCCGCAAACCTTCATCCGGAACTCGGTCAGCCCTTATCCCTCCAGGAACGAGGGCGCTCGGGATATAGAGGGCGCCCTGCATGACTTGGTCTTGCTGGCTTCTCGGCTAATTTCAATCCAATTGCATCGTTGGCTTGGACCCAGGGCGCCCGAGGCATCCGGGGCGCCCAGGACCACGGGGGCACCCGGGAGCTTGGGGGCGCCTGGCCTAGTGAGCTTCCGAAGCGTTTTCTTGCTCAACTTTTGTTTGGCTTTGACCCTGGGCGCCCGGGACCTCCCGGGCGCCTAACCCATCTGCTGCCCCTCTCCTTTGGGGCGTTCTGAGCTGCAGAAACTCGTTCCTTCAGTCCTGCATCCAGGGTTAGTACCAAACAAAACAAAGCAAGAATGTTAGTGAATTTTACAGCCGTAGCTGTCTTGGTTCTGACTTTGGGTCTCCCAAATGGAACCCTAGGTCGAACCGACGCCTACTGTTCCCTCGACGGGGAACGCGTCCTCACCTACTCCTCTCAGGAGAATTTACCTGTCGCCAACCGGCTCCTCCGGTTGGACTTTTGCCCAGCAGTCCTTCGCCAGGTCTTCGTTACCAAGCAGTCCTTCGCCTGGTGCCTAGCAATCCTTCGCCAGGTCTTCGGTACCAAACAGTCCTTCGCCTGGTGCCTAGCAGTCCTTCGCTAGGTCTTAGACTCCTAGCAGCCCTTCGCTAGGTGCTCGGCAGCCCTTCGCCAGGTCTTAGGGTTTCGATGCCTAGCAGTCCTTCGCTAGGTGCCCAGCAGTCCTTCGCTAGGACTTCAATCTGCACACTCAAGTAACATGTTAGATAAAAATAACATCTTAACTTTTGAACCCTTTGCCATTATCAAAACCAAGGTTCGATATGGTGCTTCCTGCACCAACAATCTCCCCCTTTTTGATTTATGGCAACACAATTCAAGGTTAAGTAAAAACTTATAACAGATTAAGCAATGAGGTTAAGACCAATTAAATATAGCAATTTTGAACAGTATAAAGTCTAAGACCAATGTAATTTTGAACAGAAAAAATAAAATTTTTTCTCATACTCCCCCTGAATAATTGTGTTATAAAACACATACAATACTTAACTTTGACCTTTCCTTCCCCTTTGACATATATCAAAAATATTCATAGGTGAACAAGATATCTAATAGGGATGCAGTTCAAAATATTAATTTCAAAATTTTCTCATACTCCCCCTGAATAATTGTGTTATAAAACACATAAAACACTTAACTTTAACCTTTCCTCCCCCTTTGACATATATCAAAATATTCATTGGTGAACAAGATATCTAATAGGGATGCAGTTTTTGTAAAACTTTTAAGTGTTTCATGTTTTTGACAAAGTGTGTTTTTTTTTCAAAAAATAGAGTTAAAGCGTTTGCACCCAAAAAAACTTTTTACACTTAGAAAAATTTTGACGGCTTTGCAAAAAGAATTTTACTAAAAAAGTTTACTTAGGCAAAATTTTGAAACCAAATTTCCCTTAAAAAATTCAACTTTGAGAATTGGCACACTTTTTACTAAAAAATTTGTTTACCAAAAAAAATTTGCACCCTTAGAAAAATTTGCTTGGAAACACTTTGTGCATTTTGAAAAACAAAATCTTTAAGAAATTTTTCGACAAGTTTTTCACAAAAAAAAACTTTTCTTAGAAACATTTACCAAAATTTTCAAAAAGTTGTTGCTCAGACAAATTTTGTTTACAAAAAAAATTTTACTTAGGGAAAAAACATGCACTTAAAATTTTTTGAAACACTTAGAAATACTTTAGAAATTTTTGACGCACTTTTTGAAAAAGAGATAAAAAAAAATTCCTTTCTCTCTTTCCTTTCTCTCCCCCTTAATGTGAAATTCTTCTCCTTATGTTTTAGACCATTTCTAAGATAAACTTTCTTTGAAAAGGGGAAGGAAGAATTTAATTTTCACTTTTTCTACTCTCCCCCTTGGCCATATATCAATAAAGAACTCTTGAAAAATATATTTTAAATTTATGTATCAGAGCTTATGGGTTTTGAAAATATAAATATCTGAGTGAGAGAATAATGATAATTTCTAAGTAACACAATTTTGAAATAATGAAGAATTGATGCTCAAAAATAGAATTGGAGTCAAGTGTATATTCTTATTGAGTCCATGCAAAATATTTAATCAATAAGTTTACTTATTTTGAATATTTTAAAAAATGCAAATACAAAAAAAACAAGTACTTTTTTGAACAATTGTCTTTAAAACATAAGTACTTTGAAAAAATTTTATGAATTTGAGAGGTATAAGTACTTTTGAAAAAAAATATATTAGAATTTTTGAGAGGTATAAGTACTTTTGAAAAAATATTAGAATTTTTGAAAAATCTTATTTTAAAAGATAATATTTTACTTGACTTGGTTTCTTTTCCAGTCTGGCACAATCCTAGGAAACTTTGTTGACTGCAAGGATATTTTCCTAAGTGTCCTGGAAATTCTTCAAACTCAAGTAAATATTATTTTCCATAAGTATTTTTAAAAAAATGAAAGTATTTAAACAAACTCCCTTATGTTTTCAGACGGATTTAAATAATGCAGTACATGAAAATATATTATTTGGAAGTTAGCAAATCCTTCAGTTTGACCTCCCCCTAAACTTGACCCAGTCCTAGGAAGCTTGTTGACCACAAGTACTCTTCCTCTGAGTCTTTGGGGTTGGTTCAAACCACAAGAATTATTTAATAATTTAAAACAAATAAAAAAAACTTGTCAGAAAATCTTCTTTTGATTTAGACTTCCCCTAAATTTGACACATCCTAGGAGTCCTTGTAGATCATGAAGTGGACCTTCCTCTGTGCCTTTAGGGTTTACTAAAATCAAAAGAATAGTTTTGAATAACAGTATGGTAATATAATTTTAGAAAATTCAATTTGAAATAAAGATAATTTTAAAGTATAAGCCCCGTTTTCGAAAAACATTTTGAAATGATAATGGTTTTTGTAAAGCACAATTTTCAAAAAAAATATAGTGATTATTTGAAGACATAGTATTTTTAAACTTTTTCTTTTAATTTGAACTCCTCCTAAACCTGACACAGTCCTCGGAGTCCTTGTAGATCATGAAGTGGACCTTCCTCTGTGTCTTAGGGTTTGTCAAAATTAAAGGAACAATTTTGAACAACCTTTTGAGTATGATAATTTTCAAGGAGATAGATTTTTGAAAACATAATTTGGAATGATAGGTCAGTTTTTGAAAAATATTTTGAAATGATAATAATTTTTCAAAGAGATAGTAGTATACGAAGGTTTTTGAATCAATTTTTGAAAACCTTATTTTGAGATGATAATAAGTTTTAGAGCATAAGGTTTTTGAAAACTCTGAATTTTTTGAAAAAGATTAAAAAGAGCTCCCCCTGTATTTGACACAGTCTGACTTTATCTAAGTGCCTTAAGGGATTTCAGTATTGACTAGGTTTGACTATGTTGACTTGGTTTTACTAATAATTGACCCAATCAAGTCCTAGGTCTTAGTATTAATTCAATCAAGACTTAGTTTGATGAGTTAATTTTGAAAACAAATGAAATTCAATTTTGAAAAATGTTGAGTGAAAAACATATAGAGTTAATTTAGAATTAATTTCGGAAAACAACTGAGTTAATTTTGAAAAAGTATTGAACTATATAATTAGGTCCTAGACATCTCACCCAGTTCTACATGACAAAACATGTTACATTATCTGTTTTGTGAGATGCTTTATTTTTATTTTCGAATTAGTGTTAAATCTAAGATTTACTTAAAATTTGTGTTAGATTCAAATCTGACAATAGTAAAGTGAATTTGATTTTCTATAATTGGCTTCCAGGTCTTGGCGAGGCACTAGGCCTTCTTTGGCCGTAGCCTTATTGGATCATCGACCCTTTCCTTGACAAAGTCTTTTATAGAAAATTCATCTTCAAGTTACTCCTTGAAAGATTTTGGTCTAACTAGTTTGGGTCTTGGATCGGTAGCTTTGGCTAGTTCCACCAGACTAAACAGACCAAGTAGAGTATACTTGACATTATTAGAAAGGTTTCCCTACCGTACTATCATCTCACCTCCTCCCAATACTAGGTTTTCAAGTTTTAAGTAACTCTTTAGTCCTTAAACTAATCAATCCTAATTCTAAGAAAAAAAACAAGCAAACATGACAAAATGATCTAAGTTATATCATAAGTGAAATAATAATTGGTTTTTTAAAATCAGCAAGGTTGTGAATTAGGTTTTCTAACATATTAACCTTAACTAATTTATATAAATCAATCATGTTATTTGAGATAAATATTGGATTTTCAAATATTGAAAACTTACCTTTCCCAATCGTTTGTCCAGTACTCTTGTAATGATCACGAGCTAATCGGACCAGTTTGGGTCGATCTCCTTCATTTTCATCTGATTCCGAGTCTGAGTCGGACTCGGGGACAGGTTGAAGCTTCTTCATTGGTGGTTCTCTTGGAGCTTTCCCTGCACTAGAAATTACACCTTCCTCGACCATTACAGTATCTGTTTGATTATTTAATTGTAATTCAAAAAAGGATTCGAAATTGATTACCGATTTTGTCTCAGAAACCTCGTCGTCTGACTCTGGTTCGATTTCGACGTCGGGTGTCGAGTCTGTCTCAGCTACTTGTGCTTGAGCCGAAAATGCAAAATCTTCTAAGATCTCAATATCGGAGCTCTCTCGTGTAGATTGATTAGCTTTTCCCACATCTCTTTGGCACAGTTGAAGGATCCGACCCGCTTCAATTCTTCATTGGTTAGGCCACATTGTAGGATTGCAGTCGCCCTTGCATCTGTCTCGATCTTCCTCAGGGTTGGTTCATCCAGTTGGTCCCATGTAATTGATAGTCCATCTTCTGTAGGGAGGGAGAACCCTGTTTGAATGATCATCCATATGTCCATATGGGCCTTCAGATGGAACTCCATTTGACTTCTCCAATAATTGAAGTTCTCGCCGGAAGAATAGCGGTGGACGGGCACTGTTCCACTCTTGGTTGGCCATTTAGTTTAAACCTCGTACACAAAATAAATAACAACAATGTACCAAGACTTGGTCTTGGATTAGTAGTGCGGGAGAAGGGGAAAATAATCCAAAATAAATATTGCACGAATTTCGAGGTAAAATATTAAAATAATAAAAAAATTTATGACAAATTTTTGAAAATATTAGCTTTATAAATTTTGATTAACAATGTTTGGGAAAAATCTGCTCGATTTAAGGTAGCACGAATTTCGAGAAAAAATATTAAAATAATAATAAAAAAGTTTATGATAAATTTTTGAAAATTGATCGTTTTATCAATTCTGACTTATAGTGAAAAAATAAGAATTGAAAATTGAAAAAGGCGTATACCAATCTCGAGTGGTGTTGCACTCGAGATTGAAAAATAAGAAAAATGTTGCACCTACAGATATTATTTATTTGAAATAAAAAGTGAGAAAGATCGAGTGGTGTTGCACCAATCTCGATTAACAAGAAAGAAAAGAAATTAAAAATTATTTTAAAAAAATCCGAAAATACTCTCAAATTGGTGGTTGCACCAAATTTGAGCTATCCCGCTCTGATATCACTTGTTGGATCGATAGAATACGATAGAGGGGGGTGAATATCGTAAAACCGTTTCAGATTATAAGATAGAGAATACACAGCGGAAATTAAAACAACAAACGCGAACACAAGGTTTTTTACTTGGTTCGGAGTCGCGGTCGGCTCCTACTCCAAGGCCCACGATCCTTGACCGTTTACTGCGGGCAATTCCATAATGCGCAAAGTTTTACAGAAAGTTGTACAGTAGTATTGCAGTAAAAACAAAAATCTAACTCTTCGTTATCGACGCCCGGTATGGATTGTTCTTCGGTGCGTAGGGTCATCGTCGGCGCTAAAACCTCGAGATCAGAAGTTTCCGGAGCAGAGCGCTTGAGCGAAGAGTGTTGAGGCATTGGAAAAGTGTATCTGGAAGCCTTGGGGGCCGAACCCCTTTTATAGTGCACCTGGGGGGTGCCCTCCACGTGTCTCTCGATCCGCAAACCTTCATCCGGAACTCGGTCAGCCCTTATCCGTCCAGGATCGGGCTCGAGGTTTGACGAGGGCACCCGGGACATAGAGGGTGCCCTGCATGACTTGGTCTTGTTGGTTTCTCGGCTAATTTCAATCCAATTGCTTCGTTGGCTTGGACCCAGGGCGCCCGAGGCATCCGGGGTGCCCGGGACCACGGGGGCGCTCGGGAGCTTGGGGGTGCCTGGCCTAGTGAGCTTCCGAAGCGTTTTCTTGCTCAACTTTCGTTTGGCTTTGACCCTGGGCGCCCGGGACCTCTCGGGCGCCTAACCCATCTGCTGCCCCTCTCCTTTGGGGCGTTCTGAGCTGCAAAAACTCGTTCCTTCGGTCCTGCATCCAGGGTTAGTACCAAACAAAACAAAGCAAGAATGTTAGTGAATTTTACAGCCGTAGCTGTCTTGGTTCTGACTTTGGGTGATGACGTGAGCCAGTCGGTGATGACGTGACCAAAAGGCATGTAGACCGTGCGGCGGCTGGGCTCTCGATAAGATAAGATGGACTGGAAGATGCTCTCCATGATATCGAAGTCCAAACGGCGGTGCATGCCGTAGAGCATCAGACAGTGATAGGGTCGAATCTGAGCTAAAGGTTTGGAGGTGATTGGGAGGATACAATTCGTGATGATCTTGAATAATATGTAGCTAGTAGGAGAGAGACGTAGAGCAGCAAAGGTAGGGAAGTCAGGGCCCAGCTCATCAAGATCGTCTGGGCGAGGATGACCAAAGAAATACTGATAGACAGAATCAGGGGTAACATCTGCAAATGGTGCTAGTAGGGGATTAGGAAGCTCGGGATAGATCGAATACATATTTGGTGATCGTCGGCCACCCAGAAAATCGGCAAGTATGTCATAGGAAAAATCGAGAGTCCGTTTGGCGACTCGAGTAGTAAACTCGAAACCGCCTTGAGGACCCTGCTGAAGGTTATTGTATAACTCCGAGACTAGGTCATAGTTGATGGTTCGCTCTAAGGAAAGGAGAAACCCAAGATTGTAAAAAGTAACGATCTCCATGATCGATGGACAGTACTCAGTCAGGAAAGGAACATCTATGGATCGGTAGGGTAGCATTTTGAAAGTCCTTGATTGGAAGGACTGCTCACAGGTGACATTTGGAAATCTAGAGCTCGAAGAGGGCTGTGGCCTTTTGGAGGGGGTAGAGGAAGATGGGGCTTTCCCCTTGGAGCTGCCCTCTGCAGCATCTTTCCCTTTAGAAGATTTTCTATAGCGTTGAATTGGTCATACATATAGTGTGAATCAATTGATCAAGATGGACATAGGTTGAATCACACATACAAGAGTTGATCATCAAAGAGTAATCATATTAACCAAATTAATCATGAAAGATAAGACCCAATCATCAGATAGACAGTAAATCAAGATCAAAGGTAGAACAATAGTGAGATGAAAAATCGATTAGATCATTTGGTGAGAAAGTGAGGTCACGACAAATACAAGAGGGTCACGACACCACACCAAGAACAACACCAAACCATGGTTAGCTTCAAAGCATAGTTTTAGGAACTGATTTACAAGAAAATCGAAGCCAAAAACTCACTTTGGTGTCATTGAGGAGATTCTTGAAGTTTTGAAGGGAAAAAGCTTGCGCAGAAGAAGCCTCGGCGCAAGACAGAAACGCAGAAGACTGGAGCAAACCGTGAACTTGCAGAGAACAGGGGACGCCCGTAGAGACCTTCGCACCAACTCGCACGCACGGAAAGGAGGGAGAAGAAGACACTGGAGAGTTGTCGCACGAAGCAAAGGTGGCTCGAGTGGGAGGTTTCTGTAGGATCGGGTCGACCAGCTAGAGGGGGGTGAATAGACGGTTTATGTAAAATAAGCACTAACACTCGTCTTTAAAAAGAAATAAACTTGGTTGCAACAGAGTCGTTGCTTCCAAGGCAGTTGATGCTCAAACAGAAACTCCTTAAGGCGGAGAAGCCTTTACAGTTGTAGCACAGAGAAAGCTTAGAGAGAAAGAGAGTTTACAACTCAATTAATTGCCTTAACTTCTAAAACTCCAAGCCTATTTATAGGTTAGGAAAATAAATCCAGATCGTAGATCTTTGATAGGATTTCTCTTATCTGTTGATCTGCAGATTCGATCTTGATGGTTGATCATGGATATATTTTAACCATGGCCTTTAGATCTGATTAAAGATAAATTAATTAGAGATTGATCGATAACATCTTTAAAACTTATCTATTTTTAATCGTTTAATCTTTCGGCTGAGATGAAGTTGTCGTTGAAGCTTGGTTCTATCCTTTGGTTGAAACTCGGCTCTATCCTTTAAGCCACGTCCACGAGCCCTTATGAAGCCACGTCCACAAGCTTTATTCGAATGGTTTGTGGTCAACAATTGCGGCTGTGATGAACTTGTGCTTTCGTTTGCCAAAGAATGCAAATGGGTTTGTGCTTCCACGTGGATGGGTGTTCAAGCCTCCATGCAATCTGCCTTCTTAGGTGAGGTCAGCATTTGGTCAAGTGGTCAAAGTCCAACCTCCATGTAACCTCTTCTTAACTTCACATGGTCAAGCCAAGTCAATTATATTGACTTTTTGTAGGTAGATCTTCTGGGTAATTTCTGGCCAATCGGAGTCAGGCTCACCCGAACCCGACTCCGACCTTTCGCCCCTCGAGCGTGCTTCCTCCCGGTTTCTCGTCCCTCGGACGTCGTGCACGTCCTTCTCGCTCCACCGGCGTACTCTTCCGCAACTTTCGCGTCCCTCGGATTACACTGAGCCCGTCGGCTCACTTCCCTGCGTAATCCTTCTCGACCGCTGCGTCTTACGCTCGACTTCCTCCGTTCCTAAGTTCCTGCATACTTAGACAAAGGGATTAAAAACACACAGGACCTAAATAACCTAGTTGATCACATCAAAACCAGCCGGGGCACCAACAATCTCCCCCTTTTTGATGTGGATCAACCCAAGTTTAGTTAGGGTAAACCAAAAAAAAAAACTAGAACTAAATTAAGCAGTTAAGCATAGAAAAAAATATTACAATCAATAACCACAACCTCCCCCTAAACTTAAGCTACTCTCCCCCTTTGATCACAGCAAAAATGGGGCACAAAAAATAGGGAAAGGAAAAAATATGATTAGAACTTAGAAAAATGTGAAACATTTTTTTTTGAGCCGTGAATAGATTAAGTGCATATCACCGAAATTTAATTTTTGTACAGGTGGAAGATAAAATTATTACTTTTTACAAAAATTTCCAAATTAAAATCTATTTTGTATATTAAAAAAAAATAAATCATATAGTGGCAGAATAACAAATTCAAAGATATATTTTTAAAATTCAAAAGTCTCATGAAAAATTAAAAAAAATTTACCAAGTTTAATTGACTATGTGTAGATCTTAAAAAAATCGGTTCTTGCAGAATAAATTAATTTTCTATTTTTAAAGTTAAAATTTTATTTTTCAAAAGAAACTTAATCATAAAATGTGTTAATCTATTTCTAATTTTGCAAGAAAAATTATGCAATAATAGAAAACTAATTCAAAATTGATTTTGGTATCCAAAATAGATTTCTATCGACAGGATTAACTAAAAATTTGGATGGAATGTAATTCTTTGGCACCTTTTTAAATTGGCCTTTATGGTTTTTAAAATACCAATTCAACTTTTCAGGATAACTATTTTTCTTGTGTCGCAAACAGACAATATCACATTCTAATTTCTCAACTAAATTTTTCAGATCAATATTTTCATTTTTTAATTTAGAATTTTCTTTTTCTAATCTGCAATTAGATTTGAGCAAGACTTTAACACCAGCATACAATTGATCATGAGGAAGAAAACAAACCTCACTTACCGGATCGCTTTCGAAAAGCGAGGTTCCTTCTTCGTTGTCGCTTTCTGATGTCGCTCCCCCTTCAACACTGCTCCCCTCTTGATGACTTGCCATCAGCGCAAGTCCTGCGTACTCTTGAACTTCTGATTCGTCCGACGAGGTCTCGTCCCAGGTGGCCTTCAATGCCTTCTTTTTCTTTGGCTGGTTTTTGATTTTGGGACACTGATCTTTTAGGTGTCCCTCCTCGTTGCAGTTGTAGCATCGGACAGTTCGTTTCTTCGAAGACCGCCTTTTCTTCTGCATTCTCGAAAAGTTATTAGCTTTAAAAAAACTTTTAAACGAACTTACTATTTGCGTTGTCTCGTCGTCCGTCGAGGATTCTGACTCCTTCTCTGTTCTCCTTGTGTTTAGGGCCAGATTCTTCGTCTTTCTAGATCCTGCCCACCGAGATTCGTGTAATTCGAAAATGGAAAACATTTCATCTAATGTACTTACCTCTAAATCTTTGGAGATGTAATAAGCGTCGACGATTGAGCTCCACTCCTGGGTCCTTGGGAAGGCGTTGAGGGCGTATCGAATGGAGTCGCGATTACTTACCGATTCGCCGAGTTGGGTGAGTCCGGAGATTAGCTCCTTTATTTTGGCATGAAGTTCAACCACCGTTTCTCCTTCCTTCATTTGCAGGTTTATCAGCTGGTTCCGGAGGAGATCCTTTCTTGCTGATTTGGCTTCAGAGGTACCCTCATGAAGTTCTAGGAACTTCTCCCATAATTCTTTTGCGGAGTGGTAGTTGCCGATCCGGTTTACCTCTTGAGTAGGCAAGACTGTTAGGAGGTGGAACTCGGCCTTACCATTGGCAACAGATTCCGACTGCTCCTTCTTATTCCACAAGCTTTCTTCTTTTTCATCCCCGTTCGCATCTTTAGGAACTGCAAAACCATATTTTATTGATAAAAGAATATCAAAATCTGTACGAAAAAATACCTCCATTTTTTTCTTCTGGACGGAGAAATCCCCTTGGAATTTAGGTGGATGAATGTGCGCGCCGGCCATCGTCTTGTTGCTTTCTCAGGCGATTAATCCTTCAAAAGCAAACCCGCTCTGATACCACTTGTAGGATCGGGTCGACCGGCTAGAGGGGGGTGAATAGACGGTTTATGTAAAATAAGCACTAACACTCGTCTTTAAAAAGAAATAAACTTGGTTGCAACAGAGTCGTTGCTTCCAAGGCAGTTGATGCTCAAACAGAAACTCCTTAAGGCGGAGAAGCCTTTACAGTTGTAGCACAGAGAAAGCTTAGAGAGAAAGAGAGTTTACAACTCAATTAATTGCCTTAACTTCTAAAACTCCAAGCCTATTTATAGGTTAGGAAAATAAATCCAGATCGTAGATCTTTGATAGGATTTCTCTTATCTGTTGATCTGCAGATTCGATCTTGATGGTTGATCATGGATATATTTTAACCATGGCCTTTAGATCTGATTAAAGATAAATTAATTAGAGATTGATCGATAACATCTTTAAAACTTATCTATTTTTAATCGTTTAATCTTTCGGCTGAGATGAAGTTGCCGTTGAAGCTTGGTTCTATCCTTTGGTTGAAACTCGACTCTATCCTTTAAGCCACGTCCACGAGCCCTTATGAAGCCACGTCCACAAGCTTTATTCGAATGGTTTGTGGTCAACAATTGCGGCTGTGATGAACTTGTGCTTTCGTTTGCCAAAGAATGCAAATGGGTTTGTGCTTCCACGTGGATGGGTGTTCAAGCCTCCATGCAATCTGCCTTCTTAGGTGAGGTCAGCATTTGGTCAAGTGGTCAAAGTCCAACCTCCATGTAACCTCTTCTTAACTTCACATGGTCAAGCCAAGTCAATTATATTGACTTTTTGTAGGTAGATCTTCTGGGTAATTTCTGGCCAATCGGAGTAAGGCTCACCCGAACCCGACTCCAACCTTTCGCCTCTCGAGCGTGCTTCCTCCCGGCTTCTCGTCCCTCGGACGTCGTGCACGTCCTTCTCGCTCCACCGGCGTACTCTTCCGCAACTTCCGCGTCCCTCGGATTACACTGAGCCCGTCGGCTCACTTCCCTGCGTAATCCTTCTCGACCGCTGCGTCTTACGCTCGACTTCCTCCGTTCCTAAGTTCCTGCATACTTAGACAGAGGGATTAAAAACACACAGGACCTAACTAACCTAGTTGATCACATCAAAACCAGCCGGGGCACCAACAGTTTCGGGGCTAGGGTTCGAAAGTGAAGGGTTTTGGGAGGAGTTAATCGGTTGGTGGATCGGTCCACCAACCAGATTTTAATGCACCTGAACGGATCACCGTTCGATCTGATGGAGCCCAGACCGATCAGGCTCTAGCCTGATCGGACTGGCCTGGTCCTGATCGGTCTAGTGATCGATCAGGCAGGATCATGATCGATCGGCTGACCGATCAGGAAGGGGACAGTAGGGTCGGATGATTTTCGAAGAACCCTCCTGATCGGTCTGTAGACCGATCCCAGCAGGGTGCCAGATCGGTCTGGGGACCAATCCAGGCTAGCTCAGAACACTTGGTCAAGATTCCGGAAGGTCACTGCTTACCTCGCTGATCGGTCTGTGGACCGATGACCACAGGAAGGAGCCAGATAGGTCCAAGGACCGATCAGCCCTATGCCTGATCGGTCCGGTGACCGATCAGGGTTCCTGATACTCACTGATACGATCTGAAATATTCAGTTTCAGATTTTCTGAAACTTTCCAACGAGATCTGGTGAAGTTTATCGAACTTGGGCATGATCTCATGACTAAAATTGATCCCTGAACAAGGATCAAAAGTCCTTATAGGTTCAACAATCACATTGATCCATCTAAATGGAATCAAACTCAATCAACAATCATTCATGCAATTTCAACTAAGTTTGAATCAAATCCAATGTTCCAATCAAGTTTCCTTGATTGGAATGTCCAAGTATGATCATGGAGCCATATACACATATGTTATGCAATGGTTTTCCCCATACTTGGTCACCGAAGTGATTATTATCTCGTCAACTTAATTTCTCAAGAGATGCATTGACATTTTGAGAAATTTAGTTGATCCTAACATCTCACCCATATCTAGCAAGCAAAAATATTTTGTTAACCCTTATAGTTTGTGTGAGATGTCCCCAAAGTTACCCAATTGTTCCCCAACAATTTGAAATAATCATGGAAGGTTTTGAATGCAATTCAACCCTATGAAGCACGACACATTCCCAATTCCCGTCTTAGGAAACTAAATTCATTTTCGGGAAGTGGTTTAGTGAAAATGTCGGCAAGGTTTGATTTGGACTCTACATGAGAGAGTACAATATCTCGCCTAGCTACATGATCTCTAATGAAGTGGTGACGCACCTCAATATGTTTGGTCCTAGAATGATGGACTGGATTCTTGGTTAAGTTAATTGTGCTAATGTTATCACATAACACTTGCACACCCTTGTAACTCAATCCATAGTCCTCTAAAGTGTGAATCATCCACAACAATTGTGATACACTCTCTCCCATGGCGATATATTCTGCCTCGGTCGTGGAGAGAGCAACACAATGTTGCTTCCGACTTGACCAACTTACTAAGGACGAACCTAAGAATTGGCAACCCCCACTTATACTTTTCCGGTCCAACTTACATCCGGCGTAGTCGGAATCCGTATAGCCAATTAAATCAAATGATTCGGTACGGGGGTACCATAGACCGACTCCAATTGTGCCTTTGAGATATCTCAAAATTCACTTAACGGCGATTAGGTGAGATTCCTTGGCACAAACTTGATACCTAGCGCACATACCCACAGCAAATAGAATGTCTGGTCGGCTGGCTGTGAGGTATAGCAAACTACCTATCATGCTTCGATATTGAGTTAGATCAATGGGTTTACCACTCTCATCATTGTCTAATCTTGTGTTTGTAGCCATGGGAGTGGTTACCTCTTTTGAATCATTCATGTTGAATTTGCGAAGCATTTCTTGTGTATACTTTGATTGGTGCACATGGATACCATCGCGAGTTTGCTTGATTTCAAGTCCAAGGAAGAAGGTCAACTCTCCCACTAGACTCATTTCAAACTCACTCTCCATGTGTCCAATGAACTCATTTAAATAGCCCTTATTATTTGAGCCACAAATTATGTCATCGACATATACTTGGGCTACAAAAATGTTGTCACCATCTCTTCGTAGAAATAGTGTAGGATCTATTTGGCCTCTAACGAAGCCCTTCTCAATTAGGAATGTCGACAACCGCTCATACCAAGCCCGGGGTGCTTGTTTAAGGTCATAAAGTGCCTTTTTGAGCTTGAACACGTGGTCTGGAAATTCGGAATTCTCAAACCCCGGAGGTTGTTCGACGTAGACCTCTTCTCTAATCAAACCATTTAGGAAAGCCGATTTGACATCCATTTGGTATAATTTGAAGCCACGATGTGCTGCAAATGCAAGCATCAATCGAATGGACTCTAATCGTGCCACGGGAGCATAGGTCTCATCATAATCAAGGCCTTCAACTTGACTCTAGCCCTTGGCTACCAAGCGTGCCTTGTTTCTAATGATTTTTCCCTTATGGTTCAATTTGTTTTTGAAGATCCATTTGGTTCCAATAATGGTGGTCTTCTTGGGTCTAGGGACTAAGTCCCAAACATGACTTCTCTCAAATTAACCTAGTTCATCTTGCATTGCAATGATCCAATCGGGATCACTTAATGCTTCATCAATCTTTCTAGGTTCAATTTCGGAAATTAGGGCAACTTCATTTGCCTCATTCCGGAAGAATGATCTAGTCCTAACCCCATGATGGATGTCTCCAACAATTTGGTCTTGGGGATGACTAGAGGCTAATCTAGTTTGCCTAGGAGTTGGTGGTGCTTCTTGAGTGGGTTCACTAGACACAAGTTCAGCCTTAGGATCCGGCTGATCAATGGGTTGTCTAGGTTCACCGTCATCAGACTCATCACCATCAACAACACTTGGAGTTTCTTCCAAATATTCTCCTGAGTTCGAGTTAAACTCCTTCTACATTTTCTGATTGGTCACTTGATTTTAGAATTTCTTCAAAGACCACATCAGAAGACTCTTCAACTAATTTAGATTTCTTGTTGTAGACTCGGTAGGCTTTACTAACAAGGGAGTATCCGACTTGTATCCCTTCATCAGCCTTTGCCGTGAACTTTCCAAGGTGGTCCTTGGTGTTTAGAATGAACACCTTACAACCAAACACCCTAAGGTGTTTAACCGTAGGTGGTTTCCCAAACCAAAGTTCATGGGGAGTCTTTCCTAAAAACCTATGGATGAGGACTTTGTTTTGCACATAGCAAGCTGTATTTACAGCTTCAGCCCATAAGTAACTCGGGAGTGAGTACTCATTAAGCATACTTCGTGCAGCCTCTTGAAGAACACGGTTCTTCCTCTCTACAACACCATTTTGTTGTGGTGTTCTAGGAGTAGAGAACTCATGCTTATAACCTCTATCTTGACAAAATTCTAAAAACCTTTGGTTTTGAAATTCACCTCCATGATCACTTCTAATTGTCTTAATTGTTAATGATCTTTCATTTTCAACTCTTCTACAAAAAGAAATGAAAATATCTAAGGTTTGGTCCTTATATTTTAAAAAGTAAGTCCATGTATATCTAGTGAAATCATCAATGATCACAAAGTAATATCTACTTCCATTCAATGATATGATAGTACTACAATCAACTAGATCCATATGAAGTAAATCTAATGCATTGGAAGTACTTACAGCGCTTTTACCTTTATGTGCAGATTTTGTTTGCTTACCCATTTGACATGCATCACAAAGTTTGTCTTTCTCATACTTGATGCTTGGTAAGTCACGGACTAGTCCCTTGTTGGCCAACTTCCGGATGTTCTTCATGTTAACATGTGCTATCCTCCGGTGCCAAAGGGTGGACTCTTATTCTCTTGACATGAGACACTTAGCAAAAGCATTAGTAGCACTTTTAAATGAAATTTGATAAATATTGTCTACTCTTGCTCCTACTAGTACCGTGTCCAAGGTGTCATTTTGTCTAACTAGACATTGACTTGGTTGGAAGTCAATTGTGTAACCCGTGTCACACAATTGACTGACACATAGGAGATTAAATTTCATCCCCTTGACTAGAAGACATTTGAAATTCTAAGACATTCGGATATTTGAATGTCTCCTATCCCTATGACCTTAAGACTACCATTGTTAGCAAATGATACATTACCTCTACTTTTCTTGTGAAATGTGGTAAACAATGATTTATCCCCCGTCATGTGTTTGGAGCATCCACTATCAACGAACCAAGTTGATAGATGCTCCCCCTCAATCATAACCTACACAATTCGAAAAATAGAAGTTTTAGGTACCCAAACCTTGGGACCTAAAGCATCAACTAAACATGACTTAGGCACCCATGCCTTGACAACTTTCATTTGAGTCTTGGGTGTCCTAGATTGTCTCATATCAGTCCTAGACATGAGAGACACAAATGAGGGTTCCTTAGGGCGGTAACCAATACCGGCCCTATTGTAGACTGCCCTTTGGGCATTTAGGATCATATCTAGGGTCTTAGAGCTAGTTGAGAACTTCCCAAGAATATTCTTGAGTTTCTCAACTTCACTCTTCAATGATGTGTTCTCTTCTACTAACAAGTTATCATGCAAATCATCTACTTCCTCAACCTTAGAGGATTTCAAATTTACAATCTCATGTTTCAATGATTTAATTTCATTTCTAGCAATTCAACATGCAAATCATCAATGTTATCATCTCTAGATGCCTTCAATTGATCAATTTCTAATTGCAATGCTTTAACCTTATTCTTTGATTTCTTAAGCATACTAGTTAAACATGCAATTGCTCTATAACACTTTTCAAGCTCGGGAGAAGTTACCTCTTCATCATCCGAAGATGATGAAGCCGCGTTTGAGGAGCTTGAAGATTCATCACTGCTCTCCTCTCCAAGAGCCATGAGTGCCACTTGCCTTGTGTTCTTCTCCTCCTCTTCATCGGATGAGCTTGAGGATGACTCATCCCAAGTGGCCTTCAAAGCCTTCTTCTTCTTCTTGGATTTTTCTTCTTTTCTTTTGGATTTCTCCTCCTTCTTCTTTAGTTTTGGACATTCATTCTTGAAATGCCCTTTCCTACCACACTCAAAGCAAGATGCATTAGTCTTATCAAGTTTGGATTCACTAGTGTTACCTCTACTCTTGAAACGTCGATCCCTTCTCATCATCCTTCGCACGAAATTCGCCATTTCGGATGAAGAGGAGCCGCTGCCATCTTCTTCGGAATCGGACTCGGATTCGGAAGAGGATGAAGATGAAGAGACTTCCTTCTCCTTCTTCTTCTTGTTGGTTCGGTCCCCTGCAACTAAGGCAATCCCCTTCTCCTTGGGGCCTTTGTTAGCCATTTCATGCAATTTCATCTCACAAAACAAATCATCTAACTTTACAATAGATAAATCCTTGGATACTTTGTACGCATCCACCATGGATGACCACAAAGCATTCCTTGGAAATGCTTTCAAGACATACCTCACAAGGTCGCGATTCTCGACCTTTTCATCAATTGAATGAAGCCCATTGAGGACTTCCTTGAACCGGCTATGGAGCTCACTTACCGACTCATTCTCCTTCATGGAGAGATTTTGGAGTTGATTGAGGAACAAATCCCTCTTGGCAATTCTTGAATCCCTGGTCCCCTCATGAAGCTCAATGAGTTTGTTCCACAAGTCCTTTGCACTTGTGAAAGGACCAACTTTGATGAGTTGATCTTTGTTCATGCCACATTGTAGAGTGACAACCGCTTTCGCGTCGGCTTCACTCTTCCGAGTTTGTTCAGCAGTCCACCTCCACGATTCGAGTTCTTTGCCTTCATTATCCTTAGGAGGGGTGAATCCCTCCTTCACCGCGAACCAAGTATGGATGTCCATCTTCAAGTAATATTCCATCTTCGATCTCCAATATTGGAAATCAGCGCCATCGAAGAATGGAGGTCGGGTGGTGGAGAAGCCTTCTCTCAACGCCATCTTGTTTATAACTCTTGGATGTTAAGCCGTAAATAGAGCCCCTAGCTCTGATACCACTTGTTGGGAACGGATGGCTAGAGAGGGGGGGTGAATATAGTCAATCTCTTTTTCTTGGCACTTAGTAAGTTTTCTGCACTCAACTTATCAGTAGCACAGCGGAAGAAGCAAAGGAAAATGAAGTAGTGCAGTAAACGAAAACAGAAATGAAGGCAAACAGAGACAACTACTAAGATCGCTAACAAGAGGGTTTACAAGGTTCGGGGATAACTTGCCCCTACTCCTTGGCGTGCCCTTAAGGTGGGCGATCCCTTGATCGTCGGTAGATCAAGCCCCGGTCTTCACCGGATATAACGCAACCTCCTTCTCGGTGGAGAAACCTCTCCACAGCGTTTCAATCACAGATAAAGTTTAAGCACAAAGAAACAACAAGAAGGATCTTACTCAAACACTTAGCAAGGACAAGAACACAGCAAGCTTCCCTGAGCTCCACCCAGTGGCGATCTCACGCAAGAACCCCTCTTCGTGTCTTCCCACTATCGGACTCCAAGCTCCTTGTTCTCTCCTTCAAGCGCTCAAGTAATGGATGATTGCTTCTCGATCGCTTGCTCAAATTGATGAAAACTTCAAGAACACAACAAGCAAGTTGTGGAGAACACAAGGCGCAGCAAGAACACAAGTTTTCAAACTCTACTTCCACGAAGCCAACTTCTGCCCTTTTGATTCTCCTCACAGCACCAGGTGACAACATCCTCCGTAGCCTCCAGCTACCACACTGCCAACGCCAGCCACCACTGAGCCCTCTCTGGTCTTCCTGAGATCCCCTCAGCCAAGCCCCAGTCTCGGCTCCAGTCTGCAGCTCGGCCGTTGCAACCTGAAATGGAGAATCGGACAAACCTGCTCTAAGGAAAGCCTCCACTGACCTCTCCTTGAGTGTTTGAATCCTCCCCTGTCACCTGCAGCTTAATCAGACTGTTAGAGCAGTAAATCACACAGTAAATCAAATATCAGAGGCAAACAGCAGCGAATCAGATACGATCAGACGCTCTGACCGCGTCTAACAGTGCAATTTGAATTAAAGTGATTGGTCACCGGACCGATCCAGGACTTGTGGATCGGTCACCAGACCGATCCACTGCTTCGCTGGGATTCCCAGCTCTCGCAGCTATACACGCCTGATCGGTCACCAGACCGATCAGAGTGAAGCCTGATCGGTCACTCAGACTGATCAGGACAGATGAACAGTGATTTTTTAATCAAATCCAAAGTCCCTGATCGGTCACCGGACCGATCCAGGACTTGATCAGCAAGGGAACTCACTCACCGTCCGCTCCCTGATCGGTCACCAGACCGATCAGGAGCAAGACAGTGAGGAAGCAGCCTGCTCCGTGATCGGTCACCGGTCCGATCAGGAGCCACACAGTAGGTTCCCAACCTCACTGTGCGCTCCCTGATCGGTCACCAGTCCGATCAGACATCGCTGGATCGGTCACCAACCGATCCACGAAGGAGCAGCGTGCCAATGTCCCTGATCGGTCACCAGACCGATCCAGGGACTCAAACCTAGCCCTCCAAGCTAGGAATTCATCCACCTTAGCCCTCCAAGCTAAGGATTTTTTCATCTAACGGTGCAAGTTGGGAATTTGCACCTAACCCTCCAAGTTAGGACTTTTCACCTAGCCCTCCAAGCTAGGACTTTTCACCTAGCCCTCCAAGCTAGGACTTTTCACCCAACCCTTCCGAGTTAGAACATCATCCAACCTAGCCCTCCAAGCTAGGCACCTGACCCTCCAAGCCAGGACTTTTTCACCTAATTCTCCACGATGGGAATTTGCACCTAACCCTCCAAGTTAGGACTTTTCACCTAGCCCTCCAAGCTAGGACTTTTCACCCAACCCTTCCGAATTAGGACTTTTCCAACACCTAGCCCTCCAAGCTAGGATTTTTCACACCTACCCTCCATGTTAGGATTTTCAACACCTAGCCCTCCAGACTAGGATTTTCCATACCATGTCTGATCCCCGATCAGGACTTAATCATAATCAATAATCATCCACCTAAACTAAAATCAGTGTCAACACTAAAACAACAATCAGGATCAGACTGCATCAACAATTTCCACTTTAGTGTTTTAAGCCTTGTAACCAAATTCAACATCTCCATGATGTACTCCCTAATGCTACTCTTTCCATTGTACTATATGGACACTAACTTCGTGAGGAGTGTAGACTAATAATCTCAACCTTTTCGTTTGAGGCGAATTAGTTTGTTAACTCCTTAATGAAGGTTTTAGCATCTTCGTTCCATTGTACTGTATGGACATTGAGCTATGGGCATCTTCATGATCATTAAACTCATATGATTTAATTACTCCCATTTATCATAGATCACCTTTTGATTCGCAATGGAATCACTAGATAAAAGTGCATGATGATCATACCTAAATGTAAAGTCTAGAACCATGCAGCCGTATAAAATCGTAATATGTTTTCCATTATCCAAAGTTTGTGTTAATAAGCATAGAAATATTGTTCAGAATAACAGACATTGAGAATAAATAAAAGCAAAGAACATAGCTCAATTTAACAAACAAGATATGTATCTTTATAGTTGTGTAGTGAGAAAATACAATTAAAAAATAGGCAACTACATGAGAATTAATAGACATACCTAGTGTAACATTACATTGAGTCTTTAGACTAAATTATAACATGCTATTGATACTCTCCAAACAACTCATAATTACCTTAGTCTACTATATAATTTGCCTTCATTTGGGCTGACGTATTATGCACATAATGCTTTATTTATGAGTTTCCTTAGTTACCTTATGTTTTTGATTATCACTCATAACACTTCTAATCAGCCATATAGTACCCGTTTCTTTGGGTTGACACAGTATATGCATAACTTAGAAGCTAAAGTAGACTTATGAGCTTCCAAAATATACCTCGGACATAAAGAATAGTTTTCCTTTTGGCCAATCATCTTTAGTATGGATATACATTCATTTACGCAAATACCCTTAGTCTCCCAAATAGTTCTTGCTTTAGCGATGGTACTGGTTCGACCAAGTAGCAAGTGTGAAGAAGAATCCAAGAAAAACCTGTTGAAAATGCAGCTAATCAATTATCACTCAATTAGTGTCAGATATCAATCGATTGACACACTGCTCAATTGATTGTCAACTAGTAGCAGTTGATTGATACACCTTATGTGCCAATTCATGGATACACCAATTGCCAATGACAATAGTTTGATATACAATAGTCAAGTTCCCTGATCGACTCAGAAGACTTCTATTCATGAGTTCATCGACCCCAATCGATTGGTGAACGCCAATAGATCCATTAATCGATTTGGAGACCTTCTACAGACAACCCAATGAATAGTAATCGATTGGTGCAATCAATTAGTGAAGACTAGTCGAACTGCTCAATCGATTCTGATACCTTTTGTATCTAACCTAGGGTTCTCTAATAGATTGGTTCCTCATGGCAATCGATTGGTGTTAACCAATCAATCTGCCTAATCAATTTTAGATCCTTTTGTTCACAACCCAAGTTCATCAATCGATTGATACTTATGACGATGGATTGATATTAACCAATCAATCAACTTAATCGATTCCAACCCTTTCTATTCACAATTTTGGGCATCCCAATCGATTGATACTTATGACAATATATTAGTAAACACCAACCAATCTACCAATCGACTTGAAACGTGCTTACCATGGATGGGTGAACTTCACCAATCGATTAATATAAAAAAATTGATTTTCTGAACACTATTTTCAGCTCTTTTAAAAAACTGCTAAAATCACATCGTCAATCGTGCTTCTGGGATAATGTGAAAAGCTAGATTACTTGGTAAAATCCTAACCGATCCATGCTACATTCGACAGATAGACATCAATTTCACTTCCATATGAAATCAAATAAATAATCGATATATATTTTCAAATTGTCTTAAAATTTGATGATAAGCTAATCCTGAGCTCCGATACAAATTGTAAGCAATAGTAGATATATCCAACTTAGGGGTATTTGGTTCAAATTTATTAATCGGAATAGTAATAGGATTTATTGAGGGGTCAATGGGAATGAGAATCATGATTCTATTGGTAGTGTTTGGTTCAAATCCTGGAATGAAAATTATTGTCATAGATGATGTTTGGTTCAGTTTAACTTTAGTAATGAGAATCCATAAAAATTTCAAAGTTATCTAAAATAATATAATTATTACAAAATAGAGAAAGTGAAATAAAATGAGTTGAGAGATAAATTAGAAAAATATAGAGAGAAATTATGAGAAGTAAGGTAAAAAAAGAAATTAGAAGAAAAAAATATGAGAAAATACAATAATAGAGAAAATAAAGATAAAATATAGAGAGAAAAAATAAGATAAGAATATAAGATAGATGTGATAAAAAAATAGAGAGAGAAATCATTAAAAAAAATATTGAGAGAAAAAATGAGATGAGAGAGATAGAAAAAATGATATAGAAAATGTAGAGAGAGAAAGTGATAGAAGATATAGAAAAAGTAAAAAATAAATATAGATAAATTATGATAAGAGAGGTAGAGAGAGAAAGTAATATTAAATATATATAGAGAGAAAATGAGATGAGAGAGGTAGAGAGAGAGTGATATAGAAAATGTAGAGAGAGAAAGTAATATAGAAAATATAGAGAAAAAGTAAAAAATAAAGATAGATAAATTATAATAAGAGAGATAGAGAGAGAAAGTGATATTGAAAATATATAGAGAGAAAGTGAGATGAGAGGGTAGAGAGAGAAAGTGATATATGAAATATATAAAAAAAATGATAAATAATGATAAGAGAGATAGAGAGAGAAACTGATTATCAAAATATACAGAGAGAGAATGAGATGAGAAAGGTAGAGAGAGAAAGTGATATAGAAAATATAAAAAAAAGTGAAAAATTAAGATAGATAAATTATAATAAGAGAGGTAGAGAGAAAGTAATATTGAGAAAATATGATCAGAAAAGTAGAGAGAGAAAATAATAGAAAATGTAGAGAGAGAAAAGAATAAATATGTAGAAAGAAATTTTAAAATGTAGAGAGAAGGTAAAATGAGATAATATAAAAAGAAATAGTAAAATGAAAAATATAAAATAAAAAAGGAGTGTTTTGGATATTTGAAAAAGGAAGAAATAATTGAGGAATTTGATTGATGAGGGGGAAGTAGGGAATGAAAATGAGGGAATGAATTGACACTTACCAAACAGTGTCAATGGGAATGATTACCATCCATTCTCATTTCCTAGTCCTATTACCCTAAACCAAACGCCCCCTTAATCAATGATGCAGCAATTCAAAGATCTAGTTGTCATCTATCAATCAGGAAATACAAAATTGAATTTGATACAATGACAAACCGAATGTTGACATGAGTCTATAGCTAATGTCATTGTGTCTTTTACTTACCGCTGGAGTTATTAATCAACCGGTCAACAACTTTATACATTGAGTTCATATTTAATAATATAAACTCCTTCATTATCAAAATATCAAATCATTTAATTGAAGTTTAATTTCTTAATGGCATTATTATTGTGTTATTAATTAAGTGTTTGCTAGCCCATAAATATATATTTATGTAACTTCTTCACCTCCTTTTATTGTGCGTTAGTTTTTTGAAAATTAAAAATTATGTGATTGTTAGATTCGATTTTCTGATTTATTTTCTCCTGATCAGCCTGGGATACTCGTGGAGGGCAGCACGTTTCATTTTTTTCAGAATTAGTTTTTAACAAATTGAATTTATATTTTGTTTGCTAAAATATTTATTTATTTATTTATTTTTGGGGGGCCGGTTTCAGTCACGGAGAAGATTAACAGGAAGCCCGGCGACTGGACGTGCCGGTCCTGCGACCACCTCAACTTCGGTCGCCGCGACTCATGCCAGCGGTGCGGCGACCCGCGGCAGAGCGCAGGCGACCCCGGCTCCGACTATACCAGCTTCGGCCGCCGCGGGGGAGGCTCCTCCAACGGGTTTGGCGTCGGCGCCGACGTCCGCCCCGGCGACTGGTACTGCGCCTGCGCAGCCCACAACTTCGCCAGCCGCGCCACCTGCTTCAAGTGCGGCGCGTTCAAGGACGACTCCTCGGGAAGCGGGAGGTTCGCCGACGACGCGAGAGAGCGCTCCCGGGGGCACGGCGGCGGTCGCGCCGGGTGGAAGTCCGGCGATTGGATCTGCCACAGGTACGCATCATGCAGTCTTCGAACCTCCTCTATTCTCAACTATTTCTTGCAATTAAGAAAAACCTTTAAATTTTTACTCTTAACTTTAAAAAGAAAAAAGAAAAAAACAATGTTTAAATCAAAATGTAGATTATTTTGTTAAAAAAAATATGATTACAGATCTGGTTGCAATGAGCACAACTTTGCAAACAGGGTGGAATGCTTCCGCTGCAGTGCACCAAGAGAATATGGTAATTACATGATCATATATATATTATATCAGTCACTGAATTATCCAATTTTTTCCCTTTAAATTTTAATTTCCATCACATTTTGATATTAAAATTTACTCATTTTATTTCATTTATTGCAGGCACTGGGCTTTAAGCTGAGCTGGGACAGAGACACAGAGTGCTGCAGATGGATTAAGATTTTAAGAGTTTAGATTATTCTATAATTATCAGCTTTAATTCTGTTTTTGTTTGGTTAAGGATTATTAATGCGTGTTATTTTTTATATTTAATTTGTATGTGTTAATCATTCAAATTTGAAGGTGGGTTCTTCCTCTCATCTTGTAAAAAATCAAACTATGAGTTTCTTTTAGCTAACTTCACACGTGATCAGGTTTGGGCAAAATAACAAAAACCCGCTTTAATTTATCAGATTTGAAATACGGTCATATTTTTCAGAAACTATTTATTTTTCGATTTTTTTTCTTCTCATAATATTCTTTTGTTTCCAATTCATGTCCCCTAAAAGAATTTATTAATGCTAAAATGCTACTCCACAACTCTATTTTATGATTAATATACTCACTCAAAGTAAAGAAATATTTGTAAAAATAAAGATAAATTTGAATCTTAAATTTTTAGCTATTTATGAACAATATATTAATTCAGCTAGTAAAAACTTTATATATGAAATCTATCTAAAAATTAACTTGTTTTCAATTAATATTTAGGCATTTTATTTTTTTTCTCAATTTTAATTAGTAAATATGATTTTAGTTTTTATTCATATAATAATCTTTTTTCATGCAATTGAATTTTGCATAAGAAAAATGTCTATTTTTAAATATTTTCTTATTTGAAAAAATTAATGTTACCTGAAAATAATAATTTTTTTATTTAAAATTGTTGTTTGATTCATTATTAAAGTAGAAAATAACTTATAAATAGAGAAGATGGCACCGGGTGGGTTTGCTATCCTCCTCGTCATAATTATATCCCCTCTCTCATCTTCTTTTCCATTTTCGATTATGTGTAATTAGAGAGATTAAATCGACATCCGGTTCATAATTTCACTTTCTATTCCTAAGAACAAATTTAAAAGTATAGTTATTCCTATATTTCATTTAATATTTACCGAACTAATCAGAAAATTTTCATTCCCGTCCCCATCGTCATCCTTATTCACATCCTCATCATATTATATCGGGACGGATTCGGAGATAAAAATAACATTCTCATATCCACTCCTGTTCAAATAGGGAGATTTGAAAAATTTTCAATTCCAATTTCAACACCCGAATCCATATCCAAACATATTGCCCAAATCCACCTCCATTTGCCACCAAATCCACCTCCATTTTGTATTTTCTCACGGATCCGAATGGAAAAATTGTCGGCACACGAATGGTTTAATGAATTTTGGATTGATTTAAATTAGAAATTTGACTTTTATCTTAATTACTATTTTTAGAATGGTTTTTAAAATTACATTTTACCCTTCAAAATCCGTCCTATAAATATGTCATGCTTCAGTTCTTCCGCCTGGTTCTGTGTAGAGCTTTTGGGGGCGCGGATTAGGGTTTCTTCTCCTGTCTTCCTCCGTCTCTTACCAGCAGCGTCGATGGAAGAGATCACGGAAAAGGTTAACAATCTGAGCGTCAATTCTGATATTCACAAGAAGAATAGGATCCAGGTCTCCAATACGAAGAAGCCCCTTTTCTTCTACGTCAATCTCGCAAAGGTGCCAAATGCCTCATTTTTTATTTATTTTATGTTCTTATTCTATGATGGGAACAATTTCCTTTAACTTTTATTTGAGATAATTTGTTGTATGTTTATCCGGTTTGGTGATTTTGATGCTTAGGAGGAACTTATTGGTCCTTTTGGGGTCCAGTATGCCTTTTATCGTTTTATTGTTGTTAGCTTTCAGGATGTGTCGTGTTGGGTATTGGTTGCATTTATTTATCGAAGCCACCGTAATTTTTTCTTGCAGAGATACATGCAACAGCACGATGAAGTGGAGCTCTCAGCACTTGGAATGGGTATTATTTCTTTGCGCATTGTTCGATAACTATCTTTCCTCGATCAATTAATATGCTTTTGTAGAATGCTCATCGAGTGGAATTTGTGATAAATACAGTCTAAAACTTTTGGAATCGACATATTTTTCTTGTACTTCAAAGTTCACAACTAAAAATGGTAATTTATTTTTTGGGGTTGTTGGGATTTGACAGGTGTGCACCTTAGTTGAATTGACACCATTTGAGATGCTGACTCAAATTCTTGCTAACTCGAATTGTTAAAAAAAGAGCCAAAGATAGGCAGGAATGCATCATTTAATTATCTTCTACATGACTAAGCATCGTTTGAGGCCCTCTCCTTCTCATGGTATCCTTGTGACTTCCATATTTCCTAGATCATTTTGGTTTGTTGGTATTTAACTCTTAAGACATAAGAATACACAATTTTAATAAAGCAAATTTGTTAAATTATTGGTTCATTATTGCCCTGCTATTTAATGTGTTTTGACATAAATGCATGAGCCACTTGGTTCTTGGTTTCATCATAATTGGGAAGATATTATATTAGGTATTTTTGGATTTCTCATATTCTCTTTGATTCTGTATTTTGCACTCTCTTTCTGTAGACGTGTTTGGCATTGATGTTCTGTGCGTACTTTCTACCTTATTTTAGAAAAGAATCAGTAGATCTTTTAATGGTTATAGTATACATATGTGTGTCCTTTTCCTCATGTTTTTTAAAGTCAATATGTATGTCGTTTTGGCATTTTGACCATGAAATGTCCCACACTAGATTCTCCATATCACATTCAATGTAGTTCTTTTTTTTTCTGTTTCTTGTTTCGAGCAAGAGAGCAACAAATTTAATCTCTCCCAAGCACTCCAGATGGATCTAGTTTGTTTACCACTATGCCAAGCTACTATTTTTGTTATATAATATTTTTAATATCAAAGTACAATTTGTTTCTATATTGTAGCCCTTTTCTTTCAACACTAGCAGATTGATAGTTTTCATGGAATGGAGAATTTCATTAGTTCATTAAAAATGCTTTATTATGTTCATTGTGGTTTACTAATTTTGCATATTCAAGCACAATCAATTTTATTTGTATTTGTGATCTTCTCTGCATAATAAATATTTTCTGCTTGGCCTAAACACAGCTTAGTAATTCTATTGAACTTCTTTCTTGGAGATCAGTCTCTCATCTTAATGTTTTCAACCTTTCAGCCATTTCAACTGTAGTAACGATTACAGAGATACTCAAAAGCAATGGGCTGGCAATTGAGAAGAGTAAGATTTCACTCACCAAACCCGATGATATTCCACTAATAGATGCAACCCGAATTATTCTTTTTCGTCAACAATTTTTTTCCCAGAGATTGCGACTTCTTTGGTCGAAGTAAAGGATGAGACAAGGGTGCGGCCGTTGCAGAAGGCAAAGGTAAAGCTTCGACTGAGCAACAGTAGGTCTCACAGCAATGCTTCATACGCTCATTTGCGTTTCTATGCAGATCGAGATTTTACTTGGGAAAACAGCAAACTTCGATGAGCTTATGGCTGCAGCAACAAATGAGCGAGATGGTGGAGAAGATCAGTAGAACTGAAAGAGTTGTCACTTTTGTTTTTGGCTTGGTAGCAATTTTTTAATTTTGGTTCTTATTAATCGGCCATTTCTATTAATCAACAGCACTCTATTTTTCTACTAAGATTCGAGTCCAGGGACAGCATGGGAAAATTGTCAATTATGACTAAATATGAACATTCCCTAGTCCATTTTATTCGCCAATTTGTAATTTTCTTGTCATACCCTATCTTGTTGTTTCGATCATCTATTCTATTTTCGTTGCATTCATAATCAGTCATTTTGTGCCTCCAATTTGATTCCAATTGTATATACTACAATCTCTAATATTCATCCTGGTTTAAACATATAATAGACCATGGCAGATCATATTTTTGTAATCTCTATAATTATCTGTTGTCTAAGATGATCTTGGAAAAAAATTTTCATCATATAAAACTCTCGAAATGATAAGAAACTAATCAAACTTGTTTGCAACAATCTTTATTTTGCAGACCAAAAAATCTGGTCTCATTCGATGCATAACAAAGTAAAGATAATTTTAAAGAGTAAAAACAAAAGAGTATTGTCCCAGGTATGGTATCAAGTCTCAAACAGCTTCCGTTTGAGCTAAAATCTGTTGAACCAAAAAACTGCAACTAAAAGCTTAAAATCTCACATTTCAACTTCCAAATGTTTGTCGAGAGATCGAAAGTTATGTATGGTTATGTATCCTCCTGATCGATTAAGACTTTCTTGCAAGCCTCGTAACACATAAATGAGATCCCAGCGGCCGGTACCAGCTTTGTGCAGCTCGGCCCCAAGCCTTTATAAAGCCCCCCGATCCCTTCCTGTTCCAGTATGCTCACGAGAGCATGAAGCATATTCTTGTAGACCTGCCTACCGCCAACAGCTCCGACCTGCATATGCTTCCTTGCAACTTCAAGAGGGAAAGTTGCGCTGCTTGAGATAGCACCAGCGGCGGAACCAATCAAAAGTGTGGCAACATTTCCTATTTCATCTTTTCTGAAGGCCTTCCTGTAAAGTTTCTTTAAGGAGTCATAAGCATAGTAATTAGTGGCGGCATACGGCACGACTCCTATGAGGCTCGGAGTGAGACCTCTGAAGAGCTCTGCAGGGCCTTCCTCTTGTATGATTTTCACAAATGCATGTAGAAGATTGTCATACACACCTCTCTGCACAGGAAAGAAGAATTAGATGAAAGAAGTAGGCGCGATACTTCCTGCAATGACTTCCACCGACCTGTATGGTTAGTCGTGTCTTTAGTAGTTCCAAAGGATATGTGCATAGGGTTGAGCTGACTCCAGCAAATGCCCCAGCAACCAACGAGGGGGGAACCAGAAGCTTCGGCTGTTCACCTTCCTTGGGAGTCAAAACCTTCTTAGCAGTATCAAAAGCAAATAACTGCAACGAGATCCATAGAGACTTATAAGAATCAGACGATAAAGAAAACAACTACTAAACATGAATCTGGGTTTTAAATGACTATTAGAATTTAGAATAACAAAACAAATATTAATCATACAGCCTTAAACCTTGTTAGGAGAAAAGAACGCATAAGATATAATTCGCATGCAACATTGCTCAAACCAGTTCGTCCCCATCCTATTCTACTGTATCACAAAAAAAAAAACCTATCGTACTGTATCACAACAGGCTACTCAAAATACAAAACATAGCCTAAAAGATGGCTATGGAATCATCCAAAAAGATTTAGTTTGCAGATAAGCAAAATATTGAACAGAACCAAAAAAAGGATTCCCTCTAAACATTCACATAAGAAAGTTTGTAAAATTTCATGGCACAAGTAAGGATGCATATCCAACCATTCTGTTATTAAAAAGCTTCAATCACATTAGATGACAGATTCGAAGCACAAACTTATATTAGGGATTGCAAACTTATTGTAGTCCCTAAACCCTATGTTCAACATGAGCAATGTCCTTTTGTTTTTGGAATGTTTATTCTAATGATAATCAATGTCTAGATGCTGGCGAGAATGGTATATATTGCATCATTAAGCAATTCTTCAAAATATTCATATAAGTGATGGCAATTGAGTATGGTATCCAACCAATAGATCAACATTAAACTAAAAGAGAATGTGGTTGCAATCGACATTATACCCCTCACCTCAATGGCCTTGCTAGGAGCAACACGAATGACATTGACAAAATTACCACGAAACAGACCCTTCCACCCCTCCGTCTTCATAATATTCTGGAAAACTTCTGTCGTCGAGTTCCCGTTGCTCCCAACCATAAGGTGTGTCCTAATTGTTTCCATAGGTGCAACGCAAGTCCGTGACACTGCCCCGGCAATTCCTCCACTAAGCAATCTTCTCAAATGAGGATTCCTGACCTTAATTCTTACTTTCAGTATACTTTTCTTCTCTTTAGCTAAAACTTCTTCAACATAATCGGTCACATCTTCTGCGGATTCATCAGGAGTCCCAACAACCTGAAAACCCGCCTCAGGTGTCACATTAGAACATTTGGAAGAAACCCCAAATCCAACTCCCATCTGACTAACACTCGCAAACAAGCCACTGGAGGGATACGAACTATCATGGATATTCCGTGAGAAGCTCAGGTCATGGAAAGGTTGGATATTCCATGAGAAGCCCAGTTCTGGGAAAGGTTGAAGGAACCCGCCACTGTTCTTCTCGACCACTTGCAATCTCTTATCCGCCATTGCTATCACAACAGAACCTGAAATTCGTGCTGCGGTTCAGAATATTGCGACTTCCAAATCCAGCTCTATTGGCCTCTTACAACTAGGGACAGGATCAAGGAGATAATGTAGAAAAAAATATATAACTTTTTACCAAATCTGCACAAGAAACAAAGGACAGAATTTTCATTCATCAGATTCTACGGGAAAACAGAGAAACATTAAAATGCAGACGCGAATAGTAAAGTTACAACACAATAGTCGAGTCCTTAAAGAGGGGGAAAAACACGAAAAAAAATTCAGCTTTTCGGAGAGACTGAGAAAGGATGAACAAGATAAACCCAAAAACACAAAATCGATTGAAAAAAAACGTAGCAACATACCCTGATCACTTAAAAACATGCAAAAAAAATCAATCCTTTGCAGAGGAAACATCGGGTAAAACCTAAAAATCGCACAAGCAAAGATTCGAACATAGAATCATCACCTGCATTACTCAAACCGAAAAATCGAACTGGCGGATCCGAAATCAGCGCGAGTACTTCCCAGCCCAACCTATTCCTGGTCTCCCTCTCTGTCGCGGCGTGGTTTGGGGGGCGATAGAAGCGAGGAAGGAGGGCGGCGGGGTACAGGAAGCAATAAAAAGCAGAGCACCGTAGCGAGACCTGATCAATACGAAGCCTGCCGTTGTTTATATATTTATTTATTAACAGAAAGATGAGAGATTAATTGTTATTTTCAATTAATTTTGGGGGTTTTGTCAAAATGTTTGACTCTTTCGGAATAAAATACATAAATAGTTGAATATAACTCGTTAGTAAATATTATTTATTCCTAATTTACATAATTATACTTGTTTAAAAATTAAATCATGTGAAAACCATCCCAAAGATTGGGTTAGCCACAATTTTTATTAATAAATAAATAAAAGGTCAGAAATCTGATTAAATTTAATCACAATTAAGGAAAGATCATGAGCCAAAATTTTCGTTATATGAATTGTATTTTGGAAGGCCTTTAAAATATGGCAAAATTTTAATTTTCAATATTATTTTTATTCACTAGACTCGTCCATAAAATTTAAAATAATATAAAATATATGGAGTTCCTTAAATATCTCCTCTTGATTAGTATAAAAAAGTTCAATTAGAACTTGAATTTTTTTATACTACCTCAGTGTATTTCTTGAAAGTAAACAATTTTAGTTTTGTGATAAATATGATCTAAAATGTGTTTATTTATTCATATTTTAGATAAAAGTAGTTTTTCCTTAAATTAATAAAAATTTTCAGGTTTATTGAATTTGTTTCCTTTTTCGTGTAAAAAGTTTAACTGTAATTGTATTTTTTTTAAATATTATTCTCTAATTGTAGGTCTAAAATTATATGAAAAATTATGTTTGCGGAAAATAAATTAAAATAACAAGAGCTATCATTAATTTCGTAAAAGGTTACGCTGGGTATTCTCACGATCGAGATGGTAAAAAACGATTTGTTCATCGCAGCGCCCTGATCAATCTGTCCTAAAAGTTAGAAGATAAATCACGGGAGTTACTAACTCGAATGTTATAGTTAATGTGTGAGGAGGACGGACACACTGATTTTATTCGATTTAATTCTCAGATTTTAAGATGATAATATTCACGTATTAATTATCTGTCCACCCTATAAGCACGTGATCATTCACACTATCAGCCCCACAGTGCAATGTAAAGTCTCTTCGCTATTATGGTCTAATAGAGGTGTCATTTGATTTATTTATTTTTAACAGGAAGGTACGCTTTTTTTAATGTTTTCTCAAAGGACAGACTACAGAGTCTTAAAATTTTATTACTAAAGAAAACATAAAATAAAATAAAAAATATCATTTTTTGGGGCAATGTTTCTAAAATTTTAAACCGTCAAAAATATCAGTTCGGATCCTCTGTACCGAAATGTACAAAAATCCTGCGCGTGCGTTGCGCGTGACTTCACCCAGCACACTCTCCAAGCACAAAAATCCTGCGCGTGCCTACCACCACCACGATTTCCATCTCCTCCGTCAACGCCTTCATCGATGTCTCCGCCAACGCCTCCTTCACCAAGCACACTCTCCGCCTCAACAGCGGCCAGACCTTCCTCTGCTACTCCTCCGCGCCGATTCGCCTCGCGCAGCAGGGCAACTCAGCTGCTCTCCGCCCCGGGCTTCGCCGGCGTCGTGCGCCTCGCAGCTCTCCCTAATCCCGCCTATGAGCTAGTCCTCGATCTGTTCAGCGCCTGCTATCCGGTCTCCGGCGAAGCCTCCTTCGCCCGGCCCTTCTCCGTGGAGTACAGATGGGAGAAAAAGGGATGGGGCGACCTGCTTCTCCTCGCCCATCCCCTCCGCCTCCGCCTCCTCTCCTCCGACCACTGCCGCGTCACCGTGCTCGACGACTTCAAGTACAACAGCATCGACGGCGAACTCGTCGGGGTCGTCGGCGATTCGTGGACGCTCAAGACCGACGCCATCTCGCTCTCCTGGCATTCGACAAAAGGCCTGAATGAGGAAGGCTATGCCGAGATCATCTCCGCCCTCTCTAAGGATGTCAACGGTCTGGCTTCTGCTCCCATCACCACCACCTCCTCCTACTTCTACGGCATGGCGATCGCCCGCGCCGCTCGTTTAGCCTTGATCGCAGAGGAAGTTGGTTTCCCAGACGTCATTCCCTTCGTGCGACAGTTCTTGAAGCAAACAATCACTCCATGGCTGGACGGCAGCTTCAACGGCAACGGATTCCTGTATGACACAAAATGGGGAGGAATTGTCACCAGGAAGGGATCCACTGACTCCGGTGCCGATTTCGGTTTCGGAATCTTTAACGATCACCATTTCCATCTGGGCTACTTCCTCTATGCGATTTCCGTGCTCGCCAAGCTTGACCCGGCATGGGGCAGGAAATACAGGCCTCAGGCCTACTCCATGATGGCTGATTTCATGACCCTGTCCAGGAAACAACATGCCAACTACACCCGGCTCCGGTGCTTCGATCCGTGGAAGCTGCATTCCTGGGCAGGAGGGCTCACCGAATTCGCAGACGGCCGTAATCAAGAGAGCACCAGCGAGGCTGTGAACGCCTACTATTCAGCAGTTCTCATGGGACTAAGCTACGGGGACGCCCAGCTCGTGGCGATCGGCTCGACGCTCATCGCCTTTGAGATTCAAGCCGCAGAGATGTGGTGGCATGTGAGGGAGGGGGGAGGCATCTACGAGGACGACTTCAGCAGGGAGAATAGAGTGGTCGGCGTGCTGTGGAACAACAAGAGGGACAGTGGCTTGTGGTTTGCTCCGGCTGAATGGAGAGAATGCAGGCTGGGGATTCAGATCTTGCCGCTGCTGCCCATCACCGAGGTCCTGTTCCGCGACGTTGGATTCGTAAAGGAACTAGTGAAATGGACTGTGCCTGCTTTGGCAAGGGAAGGAGTTGGCCAAGGTTGGAAAGGGTTTGTCTATGCTCTGGAAGGCATGTACGATAGAGAGACGGCGCTGGAGAAGACGCGAAGTCTTAGGATGTGTGTGAACGAGTGGGCGAAGTCACGCGCAGGATTTTTGTCGTTTTCTGTTCGGTACAGAGTCACAGAGATATTTCGGTACAGAGGATTCGAACTGCAAAAACACCATCATCAAATATCCACTCCCTCACCATGTGCTCAGTTCGGATCCTCTACGCCGAAAACTCCCTGTGCCTCTGTGCCGAGCAGAAAACGACAAAAAAGGTCGCGTGCGTTGCGCGTGACTTCGCCCACTCATTCACACATCCAAAGACTTCGGTCACTCGAGCAGAAAATTAATCCCTCGCGTGCCCTAATCCCTTGCCGCCTCTCCTGTTCTCCCAGCGTCCTTGCTCGCCGGCGTGCACGCGCCTTTTGCGAAGTCACCTGTTCTCCCAGACTTCGCCGCCTCTCCTGCTCTCCCAGCGTCCCTGCTCGCCGGCGCGCACGCGCCTTTTGCGAAGTCTCCTGCTCTCCCAGACTTCGCCGCCTCTCCTGCTTCCGCGTGCACGCTCTTTTGCGAAGTCTCCTGCTCTCCAACCTTCGGCGTCGGCGTCGTCTCACGCGTGGAAGCTCCGCCCCCCTTTTTCCCGTTTCTGTTTATTCTGTTTATCTATTTTTTAGATCTGCAACTCGGTGAATCGACTCAACTCGAGTTGAGATCCGGCGTGAGACGACGCCGACGCCGAAGGTTGGAGAGCAGGAGACTTCGCAAAAGGCGCGTGCACGCAGAGAGCAGGAGAGGCGGCGAAGTCTGGGAGAGCAGGAGACTTCGCAAAAGGCGCGTGCGCGCCGGCGAGCAGGGACGCTGGGAGAGCAGGAGAGGTGGCGAAGTCTGGGAGAGCAGGTGACTTCGTAAAAGACGCGTGCGCGCCGGCGAGCAGGGACGCTGGGAGAGCAGGAGAAGCGGCAAGGGATTAGGGCACCGAGGGATTAGTTTTCTGCTCGAGTGGGCGAAGTTTTGGATGTGTGAACGAGTGGGCGAAGTCACGCGCAACGCACGCGACTTTTTTTGTCGTTTTCTGCTCGGCACAGAGGCGCAGGGAGTTTTCGGCGCAGAGGATCCGAACTGCCATGTGCTTGGCACCGGCCGCTTATGTGGGATTCATAAGATGATTTAATTTAAATCTTTTTATTTGTGCTCAGACCATTTTAAATATCAATGTATTTTTCAGGAATTCAAATAGAAATTGAAGTGTGTTATAAATAATAACGATGGTGTATTGGAATCAATTCCAGGGGTACGGCTTTTATTATTTTTATTATCTCTTAAACGATTGATTATAAGTTATCAATGAACCGTGAAACATATATGAGATGAATATAATCATTTATGTATTGAAGACTTCAAATGGAGAAGTCAAAATTGGGTAGCCACTTCATCCCTCCATTGAACTGCCGTGCTAAATGGACCAATTGGGGCAAAAGAACTCCCACGTCACATTGAATATTAATTAATTAAAAACATATAAACTAAATTGTGTTTATGATTCTAATTAAATAATCAAAATTTCTATCTATCAATTCAATATTCTGCAACAATAATAATTAAATTTTTATATCATTAAGTGGAATTGTCTATATAATATTAAAGAATTCTCATTTCGCACGAAACTTTTGTCAATACAGATCCGAAAGAATCTACAATTTTATCTTCTTTATAAAAAAATTATTTTTATATTCGAATCCGTGACCTTGAGAGGACAGTAATTTTACTTCTCTTCTCAATGAAGTCTACCGAATGTCAATATTCAAACAATGAATATGTGAAATAACAAAGAGTGATGAATCTTTCAGTTGGCTAAAGAATAATGTGACGAGAGAAAGCATAGAAAAGATCATGAAGAACACACCACAGGCACTATGATACGAGGAACCATACTGAGCATCGATCATAAACTTGTGGCTATGCGTAAAAATAATTTGTGTATGACACAGTCAGAATCAAGAGCTTTATGAATTATTTGCATGGCTTCCTACTCTTCAAAAATTATGACCAAATATAAGTTGCCTATTCCCTCCAGACATGAAGCTAAAAACTTTACATCGCAATAAAAAACTGGCCTCCAATTGTCCATGTCAAACACAATGCCGCTCGCTGAAACCATCTGCCGAAATAAGATTGGTTATTAGAGCATTAAGCCTTTGAGCACCTGGCCCTCGCCTGAGCTCAGCAACTGTTTTAACAATGTAATGTTGATCATTGCTAGAATTCTTTTTTAGTGTGTCGTGCCACGCTCCCTGAATAAAACCAGCAGGATCACGGCCAAGGAGTTCCTTGTCGATCTTGTCTAGTACTGGGTCATCTCGGCCAAACTTCCTTGCAAACGGAGCATTGCTATCGACCATGAGTGGGAAGTCATCTAGAGTTAGGAAGTGTGGGTGCTGCTTTGGAGGGTTATCCCAAGATATGAAATGCAGGTCGTGGTTGACAGTGGTGTTGCGAAACTCAGGAGCGTTGCAGATTACTGTGTGGAAATATCCTTCAGGCGATGAGAGAAAGTTCGCATAATACATTAGCACTGTTCTTGGAAGGTTGTCCCATCCCCATATCAAATATTCAATAAACTGATGTGTGAGCATCATCCAAGCTGAGCCTGCAAAGAGATCAACCATCAGTGGGGTATATGCTGAGTAGTTACTACTTAATAAAATGTGCTGACTGCTGACAGCACTGCAGTTCTACATCGTACCATATTAAAAGAAAGAAAACAGTACACTGACATTCTAGTTAAATCAATTTTTTAGCAGTAGCAGGAACATCCCTATATCATGACAAATTGCACATGAACTAATGATGTTTATGTTGCATGAAGTTGAAGAGGGTCATGCGTTGTGCCCAACATGACGGGAAATTGGGCGCATGCCAGATGGTGCTCAACCTGCCCTGCGTGCCAGACTTAGCCTTGGTCTGGACCCGATCTGGCTCACATTGGGTCAGCTCAAGTGTAGGCATAACATTTTCCCTGCAAATGACTGATATACCCCTTCAAGGGTATTTTAAAAAATAATAATAAATGGGGATATTATGGTTATTCTATTATTAAATTATAAAATTCTAAAATATAAAGTTTTTTAAAAAATCAGTCTTCTACAAATAGCCTGCCCTTTCTTTCATTCTCATCTCTCGCTAACAAATCTCAAATTCCTTTTTTCAGTCTTCCATTACTCTACTCACGCTGACTTGGCATCGTTGAGTACTTGGGTATATCACCTATGATGTGATAATGACGGACAAAGTGGTTGGTGGTCTATGGTATTTGTGAGTTGTAATGCTCTACTACTTGTAGCAAAATTTACAATGTAAATTGCATTGCATACCCAAGTTTTCAATCAGGGACATGCTACTCTATTGAATGTTAGTTGGAGCTAAATTGATGGTGCACACCCCTCTTCAAATGATTAGGACGCGACATCCATATATATATATATAGCATAACAAGTCTTCTCGGGATGGGTATTTGGCTAGTGCATAGGATGTTGCCACCATGAGGTCTGAGATTAATGCCTAGCTAGTAGTCGCGTTCCCGCCCTTCCCATGCACTGGTCACTAGTTGGGCTAGTAGACACCCGTGATTTATCTCCCTTCACAATACTTGGGGACGGGCTGTGAGGGGCGCTTGGGGAGAGCGTTATCACCTTTTGCCACCATATATAGCATAACAAACTATGTCATAGGATTCAGGGACTTAAATATTATGGTAGAGCCTATGCCCTGATTTTGCCTCAACCGCTAGAGATTTGTTTATCTGCTCAAATATAGATCTGTTCTTTTTCCAAGTCTAATTGAAGACAATATGATAATTTCTCAGTCATTTAGGGCAAAAAGTATTTGTCTCTCCCCACCTTTAATGTTAAAAACATGAGACGACTTTAAACATAAGAAATGAAAAACTTTATATTCCATCTTCACAAACTAGTGTTTGCTCCAAGTAATTGAGATTAACTCTTTATTGTTAGTATCTTTTTTTTACTTACTAATGTCTTCTTGATATTTAATCTGCGAGCATACAAAACAGCCAATGGTATGCTTAACTTCATTAGGCCATAAATCATAAGAATATTAATAGCAGTAAAGTGTGCTTACTTTTGACCATAAAATACTACTATGCACCCAGATTTAGTTGCATAGTCATAATCAACTAGACAATAATTACTACGTGTAACCATTAGATGAAGAAATAAGTGCAAAGGTGAATGAATGAGGTCCAAGTTATATGATACTATAATGTGAGGCTCCAAATACAGATCAGTAATCATCATCACCATCAAGCTATATTTATCTCAACTATTTGAAGTCGCCTACATGAATCTTTCCTTCATTGAGCTCTATGTGAGGCTCACATACAAATCTGTTGATTAATATGGATATTGACTATTCACTTGCCAACTCTACACTACTGAAGATTCTTATGTACTTTTCTCATATATTTCTTGCAACCAATACTTAATAGACCAGCTAAAAAATAAGTAAAGTTTTGGAACTTTGTCTGATTTATTTTAGAGTATTCTAAAGCAAATACAAGCAGAATTGAAGATATATATGACGAAGATATATAAGCCTTGTGGGATAACAGCTAGAAGATATATAAGACTCGTGGAATAACATTTGTAGGCTCTATGACTTATGAAGTTGTCCAATAGATAAGTCATGCAATAGAAACAAGGTGTGTAAACAGAAAGAATGGATAAGATTATGCATGCAAACAGCAAATGTCAATTCTCCCAGGGTCATGTATGCAGCTTCATTTCATTTTAAGCATCTTTATATGCAGTTAGACCAGTTATCGCCCACACAAAAACCTAACAGGGATGTTTTTAACAACATATACAAATTAAACAATGGTCTAAAACAAGTTTTTAGTCTTCCTTGTTCATTTACAGATATGTGAGAATCATAGAAAGTGGACCTCTCTGAAAAGTCTAGAATCGCTCGAATAGGCATCACACATACATTGGTTGGTCAAATAAAACATTATTGGCACTAGAAATATGGAAGCCTTGAATTAGCCAATTATAAATTCCAAGTATGAAGTTTGGATACTACAATTTATCAATATAGACTATTCTATGATATAGATTATCCTATGCATAATCTAGAAACTAAAACACTGGAAAACTTGAAACTATAATATTGAACCCACCAGCCAAAGAGAAAATTTGTGATATGAAACTAAACATACTTTAATTTGTATACCTCTCTTAGTTTATATGGTACCGTAAACATAATCAGTTCAACAAATAATCATCCTTTCTCCTCTATGTACAAGATTCACAGCCAAAAATATATTAGCAGACCCAATGATTGGTTACTCTGTTTATAATGGCTGCTATTATTGCATGGCCAGCAGCATATTATTAAATATTTTAACAAACCAAGAACCCTTATTCATTTACATTTTCATTTTAGCTACATATATATACTTCATCAGTGGATTGCCAAACAGTTTATCTATAGGTCACAACAAAATCAGATAGAATAACTGGATACAATAGATGCTGCAGGCAAATAGCTGTCAAATGCTTCTTTTAACATCATCATCTACAATGACAATATGCTTTTAGCCTCAATATGTGTATAAACTATTCCAACTGACAATGGGATGACTCTAACAATCATGAATCAGGTTTTTCAGTTGAGTTATAGACCCCTAGAAAACATTTGAACCAATCGTCAGGCGCCAACTATTCCAGAAGATGCTCATAAATCCCAACTGATGTAACTAAATCCCATTTATGCCTGGTTACTTCTTTATCCATCTCACATTCGCAATCAATACTTTAACAGTGGATAGTTCTACCATATACTGTGGAATTCCTAATTACTATGAGCCTCAACAAAACATGTTCACTGCAACCAATTCATCAAAGTTTTAGTGTAAATGTTGAACCTGAACCTTCTGACATTGTCTCTGACCATTGATTTCATCATTCAAAATGAAAGATTGTTATTTACATTAAATGTATATTCATCATAAGGATTAATAAACATCCTGCCTATCAGGATGTACTTCAATATCTAGGAATTTTATTAGTATTAAAACACATTTAAAAGGACACACACACATATATACACCAGACAGCATAATCATATCCACCTGACGGGTACCATGATACATAAATACGATGACCAGCATGCATGCACAACTCAAATCTGTGTTGCTCAACCCGGTAATGACAGAGATGTTTCTCCATAGTATTCGTATCACATAAAAAAAAATAAGGCCATAACTAAACAGCTAAGTAATTGTGGTCGCACTTGCCTATAAATGTGATTGATCAAGGCATCACAAACATATGTGCAATCGATTGATTGGGCACTCGACACCAAAAAGAAAAAAGTATGTGAAACAGATACAGAATTCTTTATGTATGATTTCCGAGACTAGTACCTGTAAATAGCTTGAATGCGGAAGGTACACCCCTTTTTTCAGTAACCCAGAACACATCTTCCTTCTGCACGCTATAAAGCCCAGGATCTATAATCAAAGGCCTAGCCCTGTGGAACCTGCACCAACAAAATATAAATTCCATTTAGGAGACAATTAGTGAAACCAATCACCATAGAACTTTTGCTTGATAAAAATAACTATGAACAGAAATGGTGAGAATGGAACAAATGTTTGCATACTCTTTCCATCCAATGTCACTAGTGTGCTCTATATAGTTGAAATCTCTAGGCAAACTTGATAGTGTGTAGAGTAGATCTGCCAAACAAAAGCACGGGAAATCAAGAAGAAAGCCAAGTGAAGCCATTGGGAATTGGGATACATGTTTCAATTTTAGGGTAAATCACTATGGAGAATACTGTTTTGTAATTTCCAGAATATATGATAAATAGGAAATATAGCAGGATGGACAAGAGTCAGTAAAACAGAGCAAAGAATGCCCTTTTTGATTATAACGGAATCAAAGCTCAAAAGTGATTAGCACTGGGTCAAAAGATAGATTGAGTTCTTTGTAAAGAGATGCATAATAGTGAAAGACTGGTTGCTCTAACGGTAGAACAACGAAGACCAAACATTAGCAACTGATAAATTTGGAAGCTGAAAAATAGCATTAAAGGGAACTAGACAGGAGAAAGTATAATCTAATTTTAATGCAGAAAACTTTCGTTTTTCTATTTGATTGTTGTTTCAAAAGTAATTTTCACTAGATGAACATCAAGAAGAGTTCTATAGTAGATAGCATCTCAAACGACATAGGAATGTGGAAGGCCAAATATACGAATAACATGATTCGCTTACCGGCCATAATGCTTGTTCAATTCATATTTTAAGGAAGAATATAATGTCCAACTTGATAAGATTAGATTCTAGGAAGAGACGAGATCATGGAATTGGGAAAGTACAAATATTGAAGCAAATAATAATAAAAAAACCTTAGCAAATGATTGAACGATGGATCTTACCGTCCTGCGTGATGAGAGGGTAATCGGAGGCGCTGAGATTAATGAACCAGTCCCAGTCGCCGCCCTCCTTAAGGAGAATGGAGGCCGCATGGAGGGTGTTGGCAACCATGGTGGGACCTCTGTAAGTGACGAGGTTCGCGCGAGTGACCACCCTGACGTTGCCGAAGCGAGCATAGACGGGGTCGCCCCGGATAGCCGTCGCAAGATCTAACCGCTCCACGGCCGGGGACTCGAGATCGAGGTGGAGAACGTACTGGTTGGTTGGATGGTAAAGCGCTCGAAGGGTCCGCTGGATGCTGAGTCCATCGCCGGAGGAGCCGGAGATGAGGTAGGCCAGGCGGGGGACCGACCGCCCCGAGGAGGAGGACTGCGACAGCTGGCGGAGTTTGGACTCGACGAAAAGCGAATCGTCGTAGCTCGGGGAGGCGATTTGCGAGAAGGAGAAGAGGAGAAGGGCCTGGCGAGACAAGGAGACGGCGGCGAAGGATGAGGACGAAGAGGAGGAGAACAGTAAGGCCGATATGAAGAGTGAGGAGAGGACGAAAGAAGCGAGCAAGGGCACCACCCACTTCCGCCGCCGCTGCTGCGGCAGATGCTGTGGCGTCGGTGGCTGCGGCGGCTTCGTCTCCATGGCCGGACGGCAGTCGGGCGGCGCCGCCCTGATCCTTCAGTCCGCCACCGCCTCCTCGATCTCCGGTATCCAAATCCAGCTAACGCAACGAGCGAGAGACGTGATGAAGGAGGCGAGCGGATCGTTCTCTGCAACGATCCGTGCGTGATCCGACTGTTGGATGTCGGTGATTGGGGATGCAATGCTCGCGGAGGCGCGACTTAAGTCACTACTCTAGCCGCGAGGAGGACAGAGGCCGACTCTACGCGATCCGTGAACTAAATATTCAATTAAATATCATTGTAAATCATATTTTTATAAATTTAATATCTGAGATTAAATAATCCAAAATTTTTAAAAATGATTTGCGGGTGGGCCACCGTTTGGTGTCTTTACCAACCTACTTGTTGTGGAAGCGGACGGCGGATGGCGGACGACCCGTCGTCTGTGAACGCAATCTTTTCGCCACCCATTCATGAATACCCAACCTGTACCTTCTTAGCCATTGCACAACCAGCGGGACAAGGTCACTGCACTCTGACAACAAAAGTCAGGGTGACTAATCAGATAAATGGATAGAAGACGTACCTGCGTTGTTGATTTGAGAAAATCTGTGGGCCACACCGGATTCGATTCGAATAGCTGAGTAGCAGAGTGGGGGGAATTTTCTACAAAATGTATTTGCAAATTTGTATTTTATCATTAACTCGGTAAAAAATAATTTTGACGATACTTTAAAAGGAATTAGAATGTAGAAGCATTTTAATATTAATGAAATTATTAAAAAATGTTTTTAAAATAGTAGACATTAAGATGTTATCCTCTATAATTTAAAATAAACAAATGTAATAGAGTACAATTTATTAATACTTAGAAGTCTACCTTTTGAGTTTATTCTTGTATGACAAAGGCACACAGTGAATGCGTGCAAATGTCGAATGTTGTTGTTTTCTTGTTGAGTATTCGGGACGGTAATCAGAGGTCATCGGTGGTGTCCGATCGGCGATCGAACATGTACACATTAGCTACACGTCATTCACTCTCCATTCACTCTCCCAAATTCACTCTCCCAATCATTACTCTTTCTTGTTACACGTCTTGTAACGAGCAAGACAAGAATCCGACAAATATCTTTTATCTAATGGAATCTTCTAACATGGTGGTAAACCTTCTAATGGAATCTCTTGTGATCCTATCGCCGAGTGAGGTGGATTTCTAAGAACGAAGTGGTTTCCGAATATTGCTGATGCTAGCTCCGATCTATAAGAAAATGACCGTTAACAAACCCGTTGGGAAAAGTCCCCGGAAAGGTCCTCCGACGGTCAAGTCAGTCCCCGCAAGAATAGAGCAAAGCAATAGAACAGTGGATGAAAGCACTATATCGCGCGTACCTGCGAAGTGGAGAGCGGAGGGGCTTATATAGCCGAGAGAGCTGACAGCTCCTGTCTGCGTCCACCGTCCTTCTGTACCCGAATGAGATAGGGGCATGGGCGCTGTCAGCTCACAGGATGATGCCGATCGGCGCCACTCAGTCTGACACAGTGAGGGGTGGCGTGGCACGGGGTGCCAGGGTATGCCAAAGAAGTACGAAGTCGGCGAGATATCTGTAACGTGCGCTCTAACGAGGTAAGGCCTGCGCCAACCCCCGTACCATGGCCGCCAATACAATGTCAGGGAACGGATAAGAGAAAAGGACATATCCTGAGGTGGATCGCCGACCGGGCGATCCGAGTGAAATCGGGTCGTTCAATTAATATCTCCAAGTGATGCGAGGCACTCCACGAGTCAGGGAGCACTCGGATGTGATCCATTCGTCTAGTCCCGCGTCGCCTGCTTAAGTCGCCGAGAGAACGCCGACTGGGACTCTGCGAGTTGTGACCAGACGAGTCCAGGCTCGGCTGTCGAGGCTTTGTGCTAAGGACTATGGTAGCAAGTGTCTCGAGTGTCAGACGGGGTCAGATACTCGGCGTCCGGCTCTGGGACTCGGTCGGAGTACGCCTTACTACCCGCTCAATCGGGTGCCCTGGGCTGAGTGAACCTTGGGATCCTTACCCTGCCAACTGGACCAGTCCACGAGTACATGATGGGCCCGACTTAGCCTTAGGTGGTGCCAGGCTGGTCGACCGAGCATCACGTGAGCTAGGCCGGGATCATCTTGCTAGTTCGGGCATTTTATATTTTTAATATTTATCGAAATGATATATTCGTTTTCTAAAATACCTTTTTGCTAATATGCTTTTGTCTAATCAGTTTCGGTCAATTAATAATTGACTAATTATGGCTCTAATCAACTAATTGTGATTCTAATTTTCAGTTGATCAAAATTATTATCATCAAATATTTTTATACAAAAATGCTTTAAAATCATATCAAATAGACTATTAGTTTGCTAAAAAGTGGATCAAACAACTGAGATATCAAAACATCTGAGAGAGATGTATATGCATGCTAGGAGTTCACTAACTATGTTGAAAATATTGGTATCTATGTCATAATTGATTATCAGGTACCCAATATTCGAAGTATAACCACTACCATCCAATCAGAGAAAATCCAAACTGAACTCTATAAACCGGTAAGCAATTTAGTTTACACAGATCAAGTATCGCGGGTATCTATTTAAATCTGATTGGCATCACTAGAACTAACTCTATTTAAACAGATCATGAGAAAGTGAGGCTTTTGCTATCTTCAATCTTTCTTTCAGGACATTCCTTTCCTTGTTTCAGACTTGCAAGATCTCCCTAACTGTTCGGTTTAACCTAGAATCAGCAAGTATGTCGATGAGCATGTGTATATGAGCATGTAATGCACAATTAACATCACTCAATACTATGAATACTTTTTTTGGCATTCAAACAAAAGTCCATTTCTTTCCTCAGGCGTGCCTCAGCCTATTTCTGTTGAGCTAACCCTTCAACTGTAGCTGCAACCAACTCCATTAACTCTAAAAGAGACCCAAAACTTTAAAAGATTGGGACACCAGTGTGCATGGAGATCATGACACTTGCACTTAGTTCCACAATAACGTGCATCATTTATTGAGCCCAGCTGCCAGTGGATGCCCCACTGCCATGACTCACCTGTCTCAGCTTTAATTGTTTGACGTTTACCTGGAGTTGAGGGGACCTTTGAACTGCAATCATCCTCTCTGTTCATGTACATTGATTGTTATCTTTGGCAAAACTGTTAACCCTTTGTTTGTTTTCAGTTTTTTCCTATGTTCTGTTGAAACATTCCTGCAACTCATTTCTAGTCAATAGATATATCCAAAATCGACCTCAACATGTTAGAAAAGGAGACGGTATGTGATATTCATAGACCAAAACTAATGCCCAAAAAATGTCGGTCGTTATCAGTTCAGTTAATCAATGAGATACTTACACAGTGAATTCTAGAGGAGAAGATGATATAGATTCACTAGAGCTGAACAAGCGTAGCTTTACAATTAATTTGGCCTCTGTTACAGCCACAATCACTAAAGTTTCATCCCCTAAAGGATGTGTGGCTTTTTGACAACTGTAAACTGGAAGATGGAACACTTTAAATGCCATATTATTAAAAAGTTTTAAATGACAGTGATTCGCATGCATCACAAGGCTTTAAATTCTCAGTAACAATAGTTAGTTGGTGCTTACTCTCGAACAATGTAGTAATAAAGGAAGAGTAATGTAGTGTGAGGCGATTCCTTAACCATGACAATTATTAATAAGCTTCCACTGAGTGTGAATTGAAAACATGCCTACCGTATCGTTTCAGTAAGTAATTGTGTTTCTGGTTTTCTTTCAGTCTCAAGCAAACTTTTGCTAAAAGTCAAGAGTCCAAAAAGGAGACTAGAAGAAGACTTTTAGCTAAGCAGCAATAGTGTCCTTGTTGGCATTATCTACTTTGGTTTGCTTAGCATATAATACAAGAATATTAGGCCAGCTATAGCTAAATCAACTTTAATTTCTAGACCTTTTCCATGGTAAACCGAGATAGAGATGCAGCAAACAGAAAAGGATTTGTGCTAAACATCACAGAGAATTTATAGACTTTCCACATCAAAAAAATAGAAACATGAGAAAAAAAATCCTTAATTATCTGTCATTATAACTAATAATGGATGTTTGGTAGACATAAGAACTGCTTTTTTCCATCTCCATCACTTTCATAATACACTCTATGAATTCTTGATAAGGAAGCAAAGATTCACAAATAGCTTAATTATGCGAAAACAACAATCCTTTTCGCCCATTTTACCCTTGTGTGTTGAGGGAGACTTCTAAAGAACCTTAATTTATTATATTCACAACAGAACACTCGTAATTAAACACACCAACAAGTTTATGCAATTATATATATATAAAAATATATATATGTGTGTGTGTATGCTTCAAAGATGATGACTAGAGGAGGAAGCTGTCTTCACCTTCATCATCACCGGCATGCGAGGGAAGGCTCCGGTTGAGGAGCTCTTCAATCATCTGCAAGGCCAGCCGATTCTCCTCGTCCATTGCCGCTTCTCCGACCTCCGGTGCCCATGAGGAGGAGGAGGAGGAGGAGGAGGAGGAGGCCTGTTGGACGTAGTCGGCTCCTAACATGGGAGGAGGCATTGCATGGCCGGGGGCCGGTGGGTTGCCTAGCTCGACGGTCATGACCCAACTGGAGGTCTCTCCGGCTCCGGCGCGCTTCTGCCAGACGCCGATGTGGGAATTCTCGGTGTCGAGGCGGAGGCACGTGAGAGCCGGCGCCGGCGCGGCCTTGCGCAGCTTGGCGCTGAGCGCCTCCGAGAGCGCCTTGTGCGCCGCCGCGTCCGCGCGCGGCGGCACGGGGAAGTTAGTCTTCGCGTTGCGGCCGCTCATGAGGACCGCCGCCTCGTCGTACGCCCGCGCCGCCTCCTCCGCCGTCTCGAACGTGCCCAGCCACACCCTGCGCTTACTGCATCAAGAAAAAAAAACAATCACTGCGACATTTCCCCCCAAACGCACCATCTTCACTGCGGTATTTCCTCAAACACCTACACTACACTCTTAATGGACAAAACAAGAACACAGTACTTACAGAAGAGGGTGTCGGATTTCAGAGACCCAAGAGCCCCAGTGACGCTGCCTCACTCCACGGAACTTCTTGGACTGTACCATGATGCAGCAAATGTGGTAGAGGAGAGGAGGGAATTCACTGACAGCAAAGTACAAAGTGCTGCAGAGACCGTGATTGAGAGGAGTAAATCGGATCGATTCATAGACAGAAGATAAGGTGAGAAGGGGGGAAGGAGGAGGCGGAGATATATAAAGTGGGGGTCTGGCAGAGAGGGTGGCAGAGGAGGTGTCGGTGAAGCGCGGAGGTAAGCAACGGCGGTCGCAGGACGCGAGCAATAAACTCCTCCACCTACGCCCATCGAGGGCTCATTTATGTCTATCGGCTAAGATTTAGGGGCGCTGTTTACTTCGAAGGCCAAGGGAAATTATGAAAATAAATACCCTTCGCACTGGTCTTGAGTGGAGGAGCATTTTAAACCTCAAAGTAAACACGCATTAATTCTTGCATAACAGAAAAAAATGATAATAATAAGAGGCGAGATTCTTCGAAAAGCTAAACAATGTTGGGGAAAAAATGGCCAGTTTTGTTTTTTCATGACGCCATGCACGTGACACGTCACTTTAGAAATGTAAGACTCACTATGCCGTGCATGCACATGCAATACGTAAAATGTAATCTTAGATTACATAATTCTTACCCAAAAAAATTCTATATATTTACATATAATTATAACTATATTCCAGATGGTTGACTTTGCGGTTGACTGTAATCCATATGTCAAGTTAAATTTTAACTTTTAAGCTAAGTTACTTCGTGATATGGTTTCCACGAGTATGGAGGAAGTCAAAAAGAGAGTCAACAAGCTTATTGAGTGCAAGTTCAAGCCAAGAAGATCGACTCAATCATTTCTATCAGGCTCACATCCACCGGCTCAACAACCCCTGACTTGACAGCCTTGTCAGGTCGGGATCGAGCCCTCATTTGGCATTCACTTAGTTTCGACTTGATCAATCATTATTATTACTTGGCCTAGCTCCCTTTAACTCGCCGCTCTACTCGATATAGCTCTCTGGTTCAAGACTCCTATGCTAGCTCTCCTTGGCTCGGCGCTTTGCTCAGCGTAGCTCTCCGGTTCCAAACTCTCGGGACCCCTAGCTCCCCGCGGCTCACTGCTATGCCCGGTATAATTCTCTGATTCCCGACTATTAATGGGGCCCAACTCCCCAACTCAATGCCCTGCTCGTCTACATCCACTCCACCCCAGGGGCTCAACTCCCTGATTTAGCATTGTGCTCAGTCATGAGCGGCCTTAGCAATCCTACTCGAGGTCAATTTCCCTCGGTCTCTTCAAGTTGGTCTTCCCAACTTAGTCATTCTCAGGCCCTTAGGCTCAATGGACCCAATGGACCCTTAGCTTGTAAGTCGACATCATAAATGTCATTTCATGTGGATTGTCAGAACACGTAGAATGTTATGATTATACAATATATGAGATGTGGATCATACCATACGACAGATATACAGTGATAGGATATTTTTTTAATTACCGTGATATGACGTCTAATTAATGATGAAGAATATAATCTTATTATAAAAGGCAGTGGCGGATCTAAAATTATAAATTGAGGGGGGGGGGGTGGAATAATTATTATAATAATAATCAAGAAAATAATTATTATAATAATATCTTCCCTAATCTTTCAAAGATACATAATGTATATTCAGTTGAAATTTAAAAAATAAAGAGAATTTTTTTGATTTTTTAAAATTTAGTCATCTAAGAGATTTGAACCCTAAATGTGTGCTAAAACAAAAATTAAAATTTCAATTAGACCCATTATAAATATTCATTTTTAAAGGATCCCCCAGTCCCCATATAAATCCGCCCCTGATAAAAGAAGTCCATGACCTTGGGCTAAGATACGCAAACATGTGCATCAACTTACTTTCCTGTTAGGACACCCCTGGTCTTGCTGTGAACTCTCTTCCCTTTGTCTCATTTTTCAATGTAGCAATCTTTCTCGATGGTCGACTCCCCTTGTCATTCCACAACCTGAACAACATTGAAGGTAACTCACAGATGGCTCACCCTTCGACGACCTCAGGCGGGATCACTTCCCTTGTTTTTCTTTTATATTTATCACAACTTATCTCGACACTATATTAGGTGTGAAATTATTGCTTATTATTAGGTAATAAGATTAACAAATTAAATTACCCAAGGTATTAAAAATTTAACCCCTTAATTAATTACTATCATTCCAAACAACTATTAATGCTGCATACAATTACTCTAAATATTGTGTAAAGGTAATTAATTATCTGAGTCATGAGAAATTGTTAATTGATTTTGTGTCTACTACAGTCAATAGGTCAGGGCAAACTAAACTTTTAACTGCTCTTTCTGAGCAGCCTTAAATCTTTTCATCTTTATTGTTCACATCACTTGTTTTTTTAGATGTTAGGTGTGTTGATGGTGTCTTATAATTAGTCTTTATTATAGAAATTAAATCCTAAACTTTTAATCTCTAATTTACAACATAACACTTTACTATGACACATAAATTTCTTCTTTACTAATTAAGATACACAGAGAAAAAAAAAAGGAGGAAGATGGCAAATGCACATGAGCTAGCACATTTACTGCTCATCACTAATTGATTGGGTGTGCAAAGAGGCAGCAAGGAAGACTTAATCATATGAGCTCAAGAATTGAAAAGTCGAGGGTACATGGCTCAATACTTCCTCAGCATTTTAATAAATGACTGTGTAGCTAGTTACATTGTGGACAAGTTATATGGACAGTACACTGCATGAATAGATTTTGTCCTTGCTTGTCCAAGATTTATGGATCATGAAACATATAATTAATATGTATTAATAGATTTGTGTACTGATCTACCTAAACATGATGAAATATCTTGAGCTAATTATTTTGCCGTAATTTTTTAGCTATATTTGAGAAAACCTAAGTTAACTCTTTTGTTGAAGTATTGAATTCTTATAATTAACGTTGGACGATTGGCTTGTCGGCTAGGGCATTTGAAAGCTTCATGAGACATTCAATTTATTATTGTCGCTGCCATTTTTAATTTTATTAAATGTAAATGTTTACTGAGCTCTATCTGTATATGTCAGGACTAATGTACAACATCTAATTAGGTTATTACTAGATTAATTAACTATTATAATTAAATTTTAATTTACACATGAAAACTTTCTATCTCTCTCTTTATTATATTTTATTTTTTCTGTGATTTAAAACCATTGTACATATACATAGTTTATTTATTTATTTTCTATAATTTAAATCCATTTTAGGTGTGCATAGGTATATCTATGGTTTGAAACCATTTAAAAGCATTGTGGTCTTCCATTATTGGTGTATTAAGGAACATGAGTAACTTAGATCCTGTCGTGAAGTGAGTCGGGTGCTCTTACAGCTGAGTAAGTCTCTGAGAAGGGCGAGGTCGCTGAGGTGGCCTAACGAGCTGGGTCGTTTCCAACCTGCAAGGCAAAGACCGTTAGAACCTGCCGGGAAAAATCCCCGGCCAGGCACTCCGACGGTCAAGTCAGTATACGACGGTGGCGATGGAAGGCAATAGAACAGTATGAAAATTGCACTATCGTACGTACCTGGGAAATGCGGAGTGAGATGTATATGTAGCCGAGGAAGCTGACAGGTTCTGCCCCGCCTGCCGCCTGCCACCTGCTGTCGTATAGCGAGGACAGGGTAATGCATGTCCAGTGATGGCAGGGCAGGGCCGTCTCAAGATTCCATGAGGCCCTAGGCTAAATTATTTTTTAATCTTTAATAATTTTTTTAAAAATAAAATTTTTTCCTCACTCTTTTTCATTCGGACTTGGGACCGACAATGGTAGATTTAAATAAAACCTGGATGGCCTAGATGAGAACAAGAACAAGTAAAGATATTAAAATTTTATAAATCATGTTTTATTATTTTTTAAGTGCATAAATTAGATTTGTGACGGTAATAATTTACTTGCATAGAAAAAAATAGAAAAAAAATTCTATTCATTCCATCTATAATTTATCATTTATACAGAATAATAAAAATAATTTCGAAGAAGATTCAAGATTGGAAGAAGAAAAGAGTGAAAAATTATTACGAATATCAAGCAAGGGAGGATTGAGCCTTGAGAAGAAGGATGTCTTCTTAAAAAATCACTGATGAGGAAAGAAAACTAATGCTTGTTGGCTCTTGAGAAAACTGAGCTAATGACATATAAAATAGAATGGAAAAAAGTGATCAGCCTTAACCTATTATAGTCCTAAATAAAATTTTTATGATAATATAATAATTATAATTAATTATTGGTGATTGCCGTTGAGTTTTGGAATGAGGTTTGCTGGTTTGGCATGATTAATGTCATGCACGATTTAAATGAGGAAGCTTGGCTGCTTGGAAAATTAAATGTCGATTATTGGGTGAAGCAAACGCGTGATTGCTGTGAATTGTGATTTGCTTCATTGCTTGTCGTTGCAGCGGAAATGCAGCATGCCATATGTGAAAAACGGAGCTGGAGGCTGCAGCATGCAGCAGCGAAAATCGTGCTGCATGCATATGCATGCAGCGTGAATCCCGATGGGTGCATAATGCAGCAGCCCAAATCACGCTGCATGGCTGCATGCCAATAGAAAAAAAAATTAATGACCTGTGCTTTAAGCATAGGCCTGTGGCAAGGTAAAGTGGCACATGCTGTATTAAGGAAAGGGGCACTGTCAACTTAAGAGTCAGCGCCGTGGCTCGGCCTGACACCAGGGCATGTGGTCGAGGTACGGGGGACAAGATGTGGTAGGCAGATCAATACCTCGGCGAGATATCCGCCACTGGGGACCAGGATGACCAAGTTCCTGCGCCGACCCCGTACAGCTTCAGGTAGTCCAGTGTCAGGGAGTGGTTGTACCGACTGGAGCACTGAGTAACGAGGCCGGCTGAGGGCCTATGAGTGTGCCGACTGGGGCACTGGGCAACGAGGGCGGCTGAGGGCCTAGGAGGGTGCCGACTGGGGCACTGAGTAACGAGACCATCTGAGGGCCTATGAGGGTGCCGACTGGGGCATTGGGCAACGAGGCCGGCTGAGAACCTAGGAGGGTGCCGACTGGGGCACTGAGTAACGAAGCCGGCTGAGGGCCTATGAGGGTGCCGACTGGGACACTAAGTAACGAGGCCGACTGAGGGCCTATGAGGGTGCCGACAGGGGCACTGGGTAACGAGACCGGCTGAGGGCCTAGGAGGGTGCCGACTGGGGCACTGAGTAACATCTCCTTTGGCTCGGGCTTATTCCCGGAGCGTGGGCCGCCACGCGTCGGCGGGGAGCCGAGCCTGGGTGAGTCTTAAACCATTTGACTCAGGAGAGGGCTGCTACAGGACTATGTAGGCCTCGACGTGGAAGCCCAGGGGGCCTAAGCCCGCTGACCCCCTATCTAACGGGATCGTTCAGCTCACTAGCCACCTCCCTTCTGGCTGAGCGCCAGGCTGCTGGGCCAGGTTACACGCAAGTTCGCCCGGGATCATAAGCATCTCCCTCAAGTCTAGTTGAAGGAGGCACGCAGTCCGACTGACTGGACATCAAATCTGGTCCGAGCCTGGCGCGCCCCTCGGAAGGGCAGGCCGTCATCTATTGCGAATATTCTAACACACCTGTATTCCGTCGCCTCAAATATTGCCCGAGTCTGATCAGACGGCTTCGGCTGGGTCGCACGTTTCTCCCAGTCGCTCATCGGACGACCGGCACTCCTCGTCTACTTCCATAAATGAAACCTCTCACCTTCTTGTTCCTCTCCACGCATTCGAAACTGCCCGTTGTCCTCCGTCGCTTTTAGTGCCGCTAGGGTTGCGACAGCTGCCTCGTCTTGGCCTTTCTTCGGCGACTCCTTTCACCGGTTAGCTTCTCGCCTCCTCCTTCTCCAATGGCCTCCTCTTCTTCATCTCCACCCCTGTCTCGGCCTTGGTATTCCACAATGATAACCACCCTCACTGCATATGATCTGGACCAAATACAATCGGACTTCTTAATCCCTGCCGAGCACCACCTACTCCTGCCTAAATCACACGAGCACCCGAATTCTGCCCCCTTGGGCTACATTGCCTTGTCTCGGGATCATCTTCAAGCTGACCTCCGTTTCCCCGTCCATCCTTTCATTGCCGCCGTCTGTGACTACTTCCAGATTCCTCTATCTCAGCTAGCCCCCAACGTCATACGTCTGATATGTGGCTCGGCCATCATTTTCTCACTTCTCCGGATTCCCCTTGCACCGGAGAATTTCCACTATCTCTTTTACCCCAAACAGCAAGAAGTAGGCGACTTCTTCTTCCAGGACCAAGCCAAAGCTTCCTTCCTCCTGAACCTGCCCACTTCAAACAAAGACTGGAAGGAACGGTACTTCTTCATTGGGCCCATCCCCGCCCCGGGCTGGCCCACCACTTGGGTCGAGGGACTTCCCGTTTCCGAGACTCTCCCTAGACATTATCGCACATCCGCCGCCTAATTGAATGTTACCGCCGAACTGGAGGACAGACACTTCCACGACGGACTTCTGCTAAAGGAGGGGATTCTTTCCACCTTCGGTCTTAGCCCGCCGATCCCCACCCCTTCTCTATCCGACGCTGGTAAGTCTCCCGGTGTCTGACAGGTATATCTCTTAGTCATGCATGAACTTGTCCTGCTTTCACAGTTTCCCTACTACTTCTACGGCCCTGAAGGGAGGTTTCAGGCTAGAGAGGGTCGAGCTACAGACTCGGATTACCTCTATGTTGGCTGCTAGAAGAGGTACTTTAGCAGACGTCGTCCCAGCCAACCCGACCCCGACTGTACCAAGGTCGGTCCCCACTGCCTCCGAGACCGCTCCGTCTACAACCGTCCAACTGCGCATCCCTTCCAAACGCCGACGAGCGCCCTCCCCAACAGGGGGCTCGTCCCGCCCTTCTTCCAGCAAACGTCTGGAGAAGAAGAAAAAGACAAAGAGAGCAGCTCCCGAGCCAGAAGCCCGCTCTGCTTCTCTGGCCATTGTTCCCTACGTGGCCCCTGCTGTTGACTCTCCGGCCGCCATTCCCGTTGAAGACTCCCCCGTTTGCCTACTAGCAATTGCATCGGCCATTGCCCCTAACCTCGATGCTGCGGCCGATCCTTCCGTCACGACATCGCCCGCCAACCCTTCTGCCGCCTCCAACACTTTCGACACCTTGATGTCCGACCAGCTGGGAGCCGCTTCTGCCGAGGGTTCGACCAAAGACCTGATGATGCACCTCTTGGTGCCCTCTCGGGCAGACCGTCGCCTAAAGATGCCCCCGGGCGAGTTGCCCGAGCACCACCAGGATCTGCGCCTGTATGGGTCGATAGCCGACCGCTATGCACAAGGGTTTGAGGAGTCCTACTTTCGGGGCTCTCGCAACAAAGCCGACACTTTTTTCCTTAAGACCACTTAGGTATGTACAGACGATCTAGGTCTTCCACTGCATCTTTCACTTCTGACTCCTAAGAACGGCGTTCCTTCTGCAGTTCGTAGGAGACTGCCACGGCGTCTCCATGTCTCTCCTAGCCCAGAGCTCAGCACGGGCTAAAGCCGAAAGGGAGGTGAAGCGCCTGCAAACGCAGCTGGCGCAACAAGCCACTTCCCAAGCAGACATCAGGCTTTCCACCTTGAAGCACGCCGAGCGGAAAGTGCGAGCCTTACAAGCGGAAGCCCAGGCCGAGTCAGCCCAAGCGAAGTCTGAACTTCAAAGGGCGTCAGTTGCCCTCGACTCCCTTCGGGCCCAACTGGAGACCAGAGAGGCTGATGCTCTGGCAGTCACAAAGGNNNNGTCATAAAGGATAACGGATCTGTCCATGGAGCTCTCCTCCAAAGATCAATTGTTGCAAACTCAGAAGGAAGAGCTTCAGCGGCTATGGCAAGAGAGGTCTGAGTGGGAGGCAGCCAGATCGGAGTTGACAGAACTTCGATCTTACAAGGAGACCGAAGATTCCCGACGGGAGAAGTACAGGCTGGAGTGCATCAACGCCCCTGTCCACGTGGCCGACATCTCCAAGCGATTCATGGATGTAATGATGCCGCAAGGGCTGAGCATCGTCCGTCAACTCAGGTTTGGCGGGTATCTGCTTCTCGATTTGCCTCCCACAGCAGTGAGTCTTGAGGACATGTGTGAAGACTTACCCAGCGTGACCGATGAGCCATTCAAGTGAGGGCCAAGCCTTCCGTACTTTCTGCCTTTCATTTTGTGTACTTTTGAGGGTGACAGGTTTTGAGCGATGTAACATTTTTATCTTGCCGATTGGACCCTCTTCATTCCCCCTCAAACCTCCAGGCATGTTCCCTTTGCCGACCTGCTAGCGATCCCCAGGATCATCAAACGGAGCACTCAGATCAGGATGCTTCCTTACTATGTAAATCGCTGAACTAAGGGACCAGCGGGGTCAGACCCGCTTACGAGGGTTTGGCCGCTCAGTTGGGTCGAAACCCGGAAGTGTGGGCCACCACGCGACCGGCTAGGCCCAGGGCTTGACGAGAGCTGGCCAGTTTACGAGAATCCTTCTGCACCTGTCCCCTCGGGGCGATTCGTATCTCAGTCTCAGACGTCTGCTTTAATGAGTGATAGAACAGGGCTCGAGCGACATGATGCGTCGGGCAGCGAAGCGTCCATCACCAGTCATAAATGCTTCGGGCGTCGAGCAACCCTTGCGCATTTACTCTAGCTATACCACTTCTCCACGCCTTCCCCTAGCGTGACTGACCGTCCGATCTTGCGGTTTACCGAGGTCTCCCACGGACGGCTGAGATATTTTTCCTCCTTCTATACATAGGCGGCCTTTGCCATCTTTGCTTCTGAAGAAAGCCCGTGGAATCGAACTCCTCGTCCCTCTCTCAGCATGTCTACCGACTCTTCTGAAGAGGTTTTTTCCCTAAGAGGACTCTATGCTCTCTCGGACGATTCATATTCTTCTTCCTCAGGGGAGATTGACCGGGAGTTCTTTGAGACGATGCTCCCTCATGATTCACCTCTTTCGACCCGGATATTCAGACCCACCGCTTCCCTGTACGAGGGCACTTCGCGTAAGGGGAAGGAACCAATGAAAACCTGCCCAGCTCCTCGTACGGGAGTCCCCGATACGAACGACTTCCCATTGGAAACTCATCCTCAGGCGCTTCGTTCGGCTGTCTTCTCATCTCCACATAGCACTCCCACCCCTCCTCGCCGAGCGAAGCGAGCTCGGGCTCCGCCTTCTGCAAAAGCTACTGTCGCGGTGCCCCTGTCCTCCCGTGTGACCCCCCCCCCTTCCGGGGCACACTCCTCCTGCCCCCGAGGTATCCCTTTCTCCGTCGATTCGCGAGTTTGCCGCCCCGCAGTCGGGAAGTCTGTCTCGAGCGTTCTCTTCTGCTATGGGAGTTTATGTCTGCCCTCTTCCGACGAGGGTAGTCTCCCCGAGCACTACAACTCCCAGGGGCTTCTTCTTCCGCTACTTCCTTGAGGAGGGTTTAGAGGGGCGCGCACGCGGGGAGTTCAAAGGGAGGTGTTCATACTGTCCCTTGCCATTCGACTCAGAGTTATTCTGTATGCCGATGGCTGGCAATACTGGCTCGATTATTGCTGGGGGGCTACTATCAGCCGCCTCCTATCTGAGCAAATGCCAGTCCAGGGAGGCTCTCCTGAAGCATCCTCTCCCAGACTATGGGCCTCTATGGGTGAGGATGCTGCCACCAACTCTCCGTCAGCTCTCCTGGGCCAGTCTCTCCTAGTGCCGCCTTGCATGGGGCACTGGCTAGTGACTCGTGTTCAAGTAATGGTCTAGACAGGAAGTCTGAAGCCCTGTCCAGGCAAGAGCCTGGAAACTCTGCTCGGGCGAGAGCCCCAGAATTGTGCCCAGGCGAGAGCATCTACACCTGTCCCCCTCCCCCCCCCCCATCTTCAATTCATGAAAGGTGTTGTTCTCATCCCTTTTTTCTTTGCTTCTGACTCTTGCCTTCTTTCGTTAATAGACGGCGCCGCCAGTTTGGATTTCTGAGGAGTGAACTATGCTTAGAGCGCAACCTTTCGAAGCACATCACCTCATCTCTATCTTGCGGGCCGATCTGAAGGCCAAAGAGGAGGAGCGGGCTGCTAGTGCCACAGAGCTCCGCCAGCTTAAGCAAAAATACGTGGTTCAGACGTCCGTACTCAAGGCCGTCCAGTGGCGCATTCAGCGCCTCAAAGGCTACACTAACTCCCTGCTGAGAGGTCAGGCCCCGAAGAAGACCAGCCGAGCCCCATGAGTTAGGAGCGGTTACTGCTGAGGCCTGGTCATTTTATCTTTATTAGCTATAGAGGGACTAAGCATCCATCTTGTAATCGCCCTTGATAATAAAATGCCACCTTTCCCTTTGCATATACTTGTCGTTTTTGCGAGTCAACCATCCGAACGGCGTTACTAACCCACGCGAGGACTCCTCTCAAGTCATTGCGCGTTTCTGTGGTTGTCACGGGTACTAGGTTTTTCTGTCTTTGCGGGATACCCAAACCAGAAGATTTCATACTCCCGTGTAGGGACGGGGCACTCTTAAGCATAATGACGAATCGGTCATAGGTGAGCGGTTTGAGCCAGGGAGAACGCCTAAGCATTGATTGAAGGAACTTGTCCTTCTAGGCCATTAGCATCGCCCTGGCCGAGTTGCTGACTCCGGGTGGTTTTGTCGGGCCGCCCGTCTTCCAATTGGTCCCGACTTAGGGGGCACCCCAGTCAGCTAGATGTTTAAGGGATGTTTCTTGCCTTAGAACTTCGAGAATTTCGCACACTCGACGAGTTAACAAGCGGGGCGGGGGGTGCGGGTCTCCCTGCACCGTGCCCAGGACCGAGCCGGGGGATGAATGTGCCTTGTTAGAAGGTGGAAGTTCAACCACTGACTCAGGCCGATTCTCAGGAGCGTGGGTCGCCACGCGTCCAATCGGAGATACTGAACCAAGTGGGGCATGGAAACCGGTCCACTTATAACTTGCTGGCGAAGCAAGGGTTTGCGCACACAGTCGGGCAGGACTCAGGGAGCGTGGGAAGCCACGCGTCTTACTGAGCAGCCGAGCTGTGGAAAATATAGCACACACAGTCGGTCGGGCCGAGCTGCGGGAAATTGGCGCACACAGTCGGGCAGGAATCAGGGAGCGTGGGACGCCACGCGTCTTACTGAGCAGCCGAGCTGCGGGAAATATAGCACACACAGTCGGTCAGGCCGAGCTCCGGGAAATTGGCGCACACAGTCGGGCAGGACTCAGGGAGCGTGGGACGTCACGCGTCTTACTGAGCAACCGAGCTGCGGGAAATATAGCACACACAGTCGGTCAGGCCGAGCTGCGGGAAATATAGCGCACACAATCGGTCAATCCGAGCTGCGGGAAATATAGCACACACAGTCGATCAGGCCAAGCTGCGGGAAATTGGCGCACACAGTCGGGTAGGACTCAGGGAGCGTGGGATGCCACGCGTCTTACTGAGCAGCCAAGCTGCGGGAAATATAGCACACACAGTCGGTCAGGCCGAGCTGCGGAAAATTGCTGCACACAGTCGGGCAGGACTCAGGGAGCGTGGGACGCCATGCGTCTTACTGAGCAGCCAAGCTGCGGGAAATATAGCACACACAGTCGGTCAGGCCGAGCTGCGGGAAATCGGCGCACACAGTCGGGCAGGACTCAGGGAGCGTGGGATGCCACGCGTCTTACTGAGCAGCCGAGCTGCGGGAAATATAGCACACACCGTCGGTCAGGCCGAGCTGCGGAAAATTGGCGCACACAGTCGGGCAGGACTCAGGGAGCGTGGGATGCCACGCGTCTTACTGAGCAGCCGAGCTGCGGGAAATATAGCACACACAGTCGGTCAGGCCGAGCTGCAGGAAATTGGCGCACACAGTCGGGCATGACTCAGGGAGCGTGGGACGCCACGCGTCTTACTGAGCAGCCGAGCTACGGGAAATATAGCTCGAGAGTATGATACATCTGCGAGCGGGATAAGGACCATGCGCTTCCACTTGTCAGATGTGTTTTACATTTACATCATCACCTTTCACTCGGCGACCCGGTAGGGCTGAAGGTGAATCACACTCTAAGGTCGATCCAACCTTTTTCCCTTCTCATTTTCTAAGTAATAGGCTCCCGAAGAGAGCTTCTGGACAACTTTGAAGGGTCCTCCCCACTGCGGCTCCAGTTTGCTTACGTCTCCCACTGGCTTGATTCTTTTCCAGACAAGGTCGCCCACCTGAAAGGCTCTGGGCAGCACCCTTCGATCGTACCTCTGCTTCATCTTCTGCCTATACGCGAACATCCGAGTCGCTGCTCTGTCTCAAATTTCGTTGACTAGGTCCAGCTCCAAACGCCGTCTTTCCGGATTATCGTCATCATATGCTGCCCTTCGATCCGATTCACACCCGACCTCAACCGGGATCACTGCTTCGGTTCCATAAACCAGCTGGAAAGGCGTGCATCCAGTTGTTTCTTTGATAGTGGTTTTCAAGGCCCATAGGATGCTTGGGAGCTCCTCTACCCATGTTCCGCCAACGTGGTCGAGCATAGTCCTCAACCCTCTGAGAATCTCCCGATTGGCCACTTTTGCTTGGCCGTTGCTCTGTGGGTAAGCCACAGAAGTGAAAGCCTGCTTGATGCCATATTTAGCGCACCACTCTCGTATCTTCCTACCTTGAAACTGCCTCCTATTATCCGAGACAAGCTTGTGTGGGATTCCATATCGGCACAATATGTCTCGCCACAAGAACTTCATTACCGCCAGCTCGATGATGCGTGACAGGGCCTCCGCCTCTATCGACTTGGAAAAGTAATCGACTGTCACCAGCAAATATTTCTTCTGAGCGGCGGCAGTCGGGAATGGTCCTACAATGTCCATGCCCCACTGGTCAAAAGGGCAAGAGACTACTGACGCCTTCATGGCTTCTGTGGATCGGTGGGGTGGGCATTGGTGCTTCTGGCAGAATAGACATTTGGCCACCAACTCGTTGGCATCTTTCTGCAGGGTGGGCCAATAATATCCTGACATTATTGCCTTTCGAGCCATCGCCCGAGCACCAGCGTGGTGTCCGCAGATCCCCAGATGAATTTCCCTCAAGACATAATCAGCATCCTCTTCGTTTAGGCACTTAAGGAGAGGTCGAGAAAACGATCTCTTGTAGAGGGTGTCGCCGTCCAGGGTGAATCGGGACACGTGCTTCTTGAGCCACCGAGCATCCTCGCGGTCAGCCGGTAAGGTTCCCCGGGTGAGGTAGGAGATGATCGGGGTTCGCCAGTCGGATTCCAACTCCAGGTAAGCCTGTCTTTCTATCTGCATGACTAGCAGCGCCGGACCACCCGCCTGAAGAAGCACCCATGAGCCGACTGAACTAGCCAACTTAGCCAACTCATCCGCCTTGAAGTTCTCCTCCCTTGGGATCTTCCTCACTTGTACCTCTTTGAATTCAGCCCTAAGCTTCTCATAAGCTTCTACGAAAGCCTGCAGTCGATCAATGTTGACCTCGAACCTTCCAGCCACTTGTTGCGTAACTAGTTGAGAATCTGAGTAGAGCATCACTAGGGCCGCCCCTACATGTTTAGCGGCCTGCAATCCAGCTATGAGGGCCTCATACTCGACCTCATTATTGGTGGCTTGATACTCCAATCGTACAGACAGGTGCATTTTCTCTCCGCTAGGAGAGACCATCAGAACACCGATCCCACTTCCCGACCGAGCGGACAAACCATCCACATATATCTGCCACGCCTCTTCGATCTCATCTAAATGCAGCTCGCTTAAGAAGTCAGCTAGAGCTTGAGCCTTGATAGCTGGTCGAGGCTGGTATTGGATGTCATATTCACTTAACTCGGTAGTCCACTTGATCAGTCGCCCCGATGCTTCAGGATTTGAGGCTACTCGGCCCAGGTTGCTGTTCGTCAATACCACTATAGGATGCGCCAAGAAATAAGGACGAAGTCTCCGGGCACCCAACAACAGCACATACATCAATCTTTCGAGTGTCGTGTAGCGGCACTCGGCTCCCTTTAATAAATGAGCGAAGAAGTACACTGGCTGTTGTTCAGCCGCTTCCGGCTTAACCAAAACTAGGCTGACCGAGTCAGCTGATGCGGCCAGGTACACTTATAGCGTCTCCCCAACTTCCGATTTTGCCAACACAGGCAGTTCAGCAAGGTAAGTCTTTAGCTCTTCGAACGCCTTGTCACAGTCGGTGTCCCATTGGAACTTGGTAGCTTTGTGGAGGGTTTTGAAGAAAGGCAACCCTCGCACTGCAGATCGGGAGATAAACCGAGATAGGGTCATGATGCGCCCTACAAGCCACTGAGCCTCCCGTAGATTTCTAGGCGGGGGCATATCCAGCAGGACCTTGACCTTCCCCGGGTTAGCTTTTATGTCCCGCTCAGTCACAATGTAGCCTAGGAACTTCCCCCTTCGAGCACCAAAAAGGCACTTAGCTGGGTTCAGCTTGAGCCCGTACCTTCGCAGCGTCTGGCAGGTTTCTTTGACATCCGCCACCAAGTCTTCAGCTCGGGCAGATTTGATGAGGATGTCATCAACATATACTTCCACATTCCTCCCGATCTGGGACCGAACGACTTTATTCATCATCCGCTGGTAGGTGGCTCCAGCGTTCTTCAATCCGAACGGCATAACGGTGTAGCAATAAGTGTCGTCCGCCGTGATGAAGCTAGCCTTTTCTTGGTCCTCGGCCGCCAGGGGTACTTGATGATACCCCTGGTAAGCGTCCAGCATGGAGATGAACTCGCTGCCTGTTGTTGAGTCCACCATCTGATCAATCCGGGGCAAGGGGTAGCAATCTTTCGGGCAGGCCTTGTTGAGATCCCGAAAGTCGATGCAGATTCGCCATCTGTTGTCTGGCTTAGGCACTAGCACCACGTTGGCCAGCCAAGACGGGAATTGCACCTCCCTGATGTGCCCTGCCTCCGTTAACCTCTCGATCTCTTCTCTGATCGCCTTGTTCTGCTCGGTGCTAAAGTCCCGCTTCCTTTGCTTCACGGGCCGAGCGTGGGGGTAGACGTGGAGGTGGTGTTTCGCAACCTCCGGTCGGACACCTCTCAGCTCCTTAATGGACCAGGCGAAGACATCCTGGTTCCGAGTCAAGCACTCCAGCAGGGGCTCCATCAGCTCTTCTGGTAGTCCTACGGCGACCTTGACTCGGGATTCCTCCCGGTCAGGGAGGAGCTGCACCTCCTCCTTATCTTCATGCAATTCAGACCAAGGGGAGGCTTGGACCATGTTGCAATCAGGGAAGGGTCGTGGGGCCTTGCGACTTTCTACGTGAACATCGTCCACGTAGCACCTACGGGCTACCTTATGGTCACCCCTGACCTCTCCCACCTGGTCCCCGACTGGGAATTTAACCTTCAGGTAGAAAGTGGAGGCAACGGCCCGGAACTCATTAAGGGCAGGTCGACCCAGAATGGCATTGTAAGACGAAGGGGCGTCCACCACCAGAAAGGTGGACCACCGAGTCCTCTTCAATGGCTCTTCACCCAGGGATATGGCCAACCGAATTTGGCCAATGGGCTGTACCGGGTTCCCTGTGAAGCCAAACAACGGGGTCGCCACTAACTCCAACTGAGACATTTCAATCTGGAGCTGGTCGAATGCCCTCTTGTAGAGTATATTGACCGAGCTGCCGGTGTCCACGATGGTGCGGTGGACTTGATAATTGGCGATGACGGCGGTGATAACCAGCGCATCGTCGTGGGGGACTTCCAACCCCTAAAGGTCTTGGGGCTCGAAGCTGATTTGCGGCCCCTCTGCTTGGGCCAGACTAGTGCCGACCTGATGGATCTCCAGTCGGTGCACTTGGGCTTTCCGTGCCCGGTGGAAGTCTCCTCCCGTCGGGCCACCCGAGATGACATGCACGCCGCCTCGGATGACGTTTTGCTGATTGGCCCTCTCTTCTTCCGTCTCCTCTTCCACCGCTCGATTCCCCTGAGGGAATAGATTTCGAGCAGCTGTGGGGTGCTCTTGCAGTTCCTCAGCCACTGGCTCGGCATTCGGGCCACCCCGGCCCGCACCCCCCCCCCCGGTCCGGGAGGCATTTTTCGCCCTCGTCCTCTGGGGGCCTGAGCCCGACCCCGACCGACTTGTCGACACTCCTCGGTGGCGCGCCCATGACTCTGGTGGAAGCTGCAGTATGGCCTCCATCGGGCGGTAAAGCATCCCTGGGCACCTGCTGCACGTGGCGTTGTTCCATGCCCGCGTGCTCGGCGGGGCCCCGCGGACTACAAATAGGTCCTCCTGAGGGTCTAGCACCATGAACAGGAGGAGGAGGCGCCGAAGCCGCCGAGCCGCTTGCGCTTCTTCGACGTTGATATATTTGTCAGCCTTGCCAAGAAGGCTGTCGAAATCCTTCGGGGGTTTCCTGATCAGCGATCGAAAAAACTCTCCCTCCTGCAGACCCTGGGAGAACGCGCTAACCATAACCTCCTGAGTGGCAGTAGGTACATCCATTGCCAACTCGTTAAACCTCCGGATGTAAGATTTAAGGGTTTCTTTCGGCCCTTGCTTTAGGGTGAACAGATTGAGACTCTTTTTGTGGTGCCATCGGCTGCTGGCGAAGTGTTGCAGGAACACCCTCTTGAACCTTTCAAAGCTCGTGACAGACCCGTCGGAGAGTCGGTCGAACCATCTCTGGGTCGCGCCAGAGAGCGTGGTCAGGAAGGCTCGACACTTAACACCTTCCGGATATTACTAGAGCATAGCAGCACTCTCAAACTTCATCAAGTGCTCCTCCGGATCCGTGGTCCCCACGTACTCAGGGACGGTGAAGAAACACAGATGACGAGGCACGGGATCCTCCAAGATCCAGGGAGCAAAAGGACTACGTACCGGCATGGTCGAAGCAGGGTTAGCCGGAGCTTTTCCCTTATCCAGTCGCCTCCCGCGCACCGGGTTAGAGACTGAGGCCTCGGCTGACACCGAACGGGCCTCGCCGACCTGCTCCTGGGGGACAATCGCAAGGGGAGGTGCGGGAACACCCTCAGGCATAGCAGGCCTGCCTTGTCCTCCCGAGATGCGACGTGCAACTGGCTCTGGGCCCTGAGGCCCTTGGCTGGCAGCTTGGGAGAGCCTTTGAGAAGTCCTCTACTGAGCTCGTGTAGCCATGAGTACCTCATACTCCTCACGAGAGACATCAACGTTCATCTCATAAGGATCAGCCATCTCCACTTTCGATCAGGCTGCTGGTGTCCCTCCTTCTAGCGCCAAATTTGATCCTATCGCGAAGTGAGTCGGACACCCTTACAGCTGAGTGAGCCTCCGGGAAGGGCGAGGTCGCTGAGGTGGCCTAACGAGCTGGGTCATTTCCAACCTGCAAGGCAAAGACCGTTAGAACCCGCCGGAAAAAGTCCCCGGCCAGGCACTCCGACGGTCAAGTCAGTACACGACGGTGGCGATGGAAGGCAATAGAACAGTATGAAAATTGCACTATCGCTCGTACCTGGGAAATGCGGAGTGAGAGGTATATGTAGCCGGGGAAGATGACAGGTTCTGCCCCGCCTGCCACCTACTGTCGCATAGCGAGGACAAGGTAAGGCATGTCCAGCGATGGCAGAATAAAGAGGCACATGCTGTATTAAGGAAACAGGCACTATCAACTTAAGGATTGGCGTCGTTGGATGCCGCTCAACCTGACACCAAAGCATGTGGTCGAGGTACGGGGGGACAAGATGTGGCAGGCAGATCAATACCTCGGCGAGATATCCGCTACTTGAGACCAGAACGGCTCCGGTCCTGTGCCGACCTTGTACAACTTCTGGTAGTCAGGTGTCAGGGAGTGGTTGTGCCGACTGGGGCCTTATGTAACGAGGTCAGCTGAGGGCCTATGAGGGTGCCGACTGGGGCACTGAGTAACGAGGCCGGCTGAGGGCCTATGAGGGTGCCGACTGGGGCACTGAGTGGCATCTCCGTTGGCTTGGGTTTATTCCCGGAGTGCGGGCCGCCACGCGTCAGCGAGGAGCCGAGCCTGGGCGAGTCTTAGACCATTTGACTCAGGAGAGGACTATGTGGGCTGCGACGCGGAAGCCCAGGAGGCCTCAGCCCGCTGGCCCCCTATCTAACGGGATCATTCAGCTCACTAGCCACCGCCCTTCTGGCTGGGCGCCAGGTTGCCGGGCCAGATCACACGTAAACTGGCCTGGGATCATACGTGTACATGTCTTGTCCATTCAAACGGACCTCATCACTTTGACCTACTTCTTGCCTTTGCCTATAAATAAAACCATTGCACCACTACTTTGTATTTTGATTATAATTGTTGCAGTATTCAGACCATAGAAATGGGTGCTTCCATTGAAGCTCTGGCCATGGCTGGCATAGACTACCTGGAGATCACTACTGATGATATCGATACGGAGTCATCCGACGGAGAGTTTCCTCCTCCATATCTATTAGCTTGCAATGGGGCAGGAATCGGGCGAGAGGCGCATGAGGGAAGGAAGGAGGAAGAGATCAGGACCAAAGTGTTGTTGGTGCTGTGGGCAAAAGCAGTGGCTTCCTTCCTCAGAAAAGTACTTACTTGCTGAGTTCATTCATCTTGTATTAATATAATTTGTATGTTTTTCTGAATTTTAGTCTGAGGGAAAGATGTTCATGTTCATGTGATCAGTTTGAGGTGCCTTTCATATTCTCTAAAAAAAATAGAATTTTGTGATAAATTTTGCGATGAATTTGTAAAAAAAAATCGTCCCAAAAAGTTTAACAATGAATTTGGTGAAGAAAAAAATTCGTCGTCAAATCGTCGTCGCCAAATTTTGAGACAAAAATAAAGAATTTGTCGTAAATTTTTACGATGAATTAAATTTTCATTTCAACATTTATTGTAATTTTGTGAAAAAATCAAATTCATTGCAAAATTGAGGAATGAAGTTTTGCAACGAATATATTGTTCATCCTTGATTTTGTGACGAAATGAAGATTCGTCACAAATTTTGCAATGAAAATACATTTTGTCACTAAATCAAAATTAAAAATTCATTAATTTAGAGATGAAATCTGCGATAAATTTAGAAAGTTATTGCAAATTCTGTGACGAATTTTTGTCGCAGAATTTCTACGATAGATCTGATAATTCATCGGAGATTCTGCGAGAAATTCAAAAAATTATTGCAAAATTTACGATGAATTTAGAAATTCGTTGCAAATTCTACTATGAATTTGAAAATTTATCCTAGATTTTTAGCGATGAATTTCTAATTTCGTCGCAGATTCTACGACAAATACTACGTTGAATTAATAATTTGTCACAAATTTTTTTCAATAAATTTCCATATTTGTTACAAATTATGTGATGAAATCAAAATTTATCGCAAATTTGTGCAACAAATTTCTAAATTTGTCGCAGAAAATCTTCGACAAAGATTTTGAGATAAATTTTCATTCGTCGTAGATTTTGTGATGAATTTTCATTCGTCGCAAAATCTACAATGAATTTGAAAATTCATTGCAAAATCTATGACAAATTTAAAAATTCGTCTCATAATCTATGACAAATATCTTTATTCATTACGGGAAATTACGACAAATTTCTTAATTCATCACAAAAAATTACAGCAAATTTGAAACATTGTCGTAATGCCTACAATAAATTTCTAAATTTGTCACAAAATCTACAACCAATTTTAATAATCCGTCAACCAATTAAATTTGTCACTAAATTCATCACAAAACAAAAATAATAAAAAAATTTAATTTTAATAACACAACTATTAACCTATTTATAATACTATAAATCATTAATATTAATATCAATATCAACAAATCAAACCATATATGATTATCAAAATACATCCAAATATATCACATTAGCATTATCAATCTTTATATCTTCTATAATCTCATAACATATAAATACATCCAATTAAATCACAATCAAATTTGAATTATACATATCTTACATCATCCCAAATCATCATACAAATTCATACAAACCTCCACAATTGAATCAAAACATCCCAAAGCCATACCAAACATCATACATACCCATCATCCATATCAAATATCCAAATCATGATACAAATTCATACAAACATCACCAAAAACATAAAATCAATCCAAACGTCAACCAATCATCTCCATCACCGAAACATAAATGTCCTCAAAAAGCCTTCCAAAAATCTTTGCATCTTATATAAAAATAAATAAATAAACAATTTCATTATAAACAAAAAAAAAATAACATATATGGATAAAGCTTTAAAATTAACTACAGGAGATTTGATTTTTTTATTTGGAAGCAAAACCTAAAGAAGATGGAATTCTTGTGACCCAAGAACGATTCAAGTAGGAGCATAATTCCAACAATTCATTTTGCCTAATAGGTGAATTTTTTCTAAAGCAACTAATAAAAAGTGCAAGCCAAATGATCAAATCCGGAATGTACATATATATCTTTTCAATTTTAAAAGATGAAAGAAGAACACTATCATATGTCATTAAGACCCTAATTACCCGAGTCAGATCCAAGATGTTAAATCATACAAAACAGAATGATCAAAGTTTTGACTAATTTAAAAGTGATCAATGAATTTATTTTCCTACTGAAACACACTATATAATAGTAGCTACACACGCACATACCGGCACTGATGTCATCAAACCAAGAGACCCAAATCCTGGACAAAAAGGATTATCATATAATTAAAAATTTGGCAAAAATTAATTATTTAATAAAGATGTCAAAGCTTAACACAACTGAGCAATAGGAAAGAGTAATTCAAACCTTGAGGTAGGAAATCCCTCTGCACATCTCCATCATAGTTTTTGCAAGCCCATACATAGCCACCTTCGCTCTTCAGTGCATACGCAAGAGGATGTCATCAATGAGACGGTGTTCATACCTATCAAAGCAACGTGCAATGAGATAAAGGGGCATGCGAGGACGTCCTTGGCTTCCCAGGGCCGTGCGAGGCTACTCGAGGCCGGCCACTGACTCCCAGGGCGGTGCAAGGCTTGACGCGCCCTCCCGCTGGTGGCCAAGGCAGATCGGAGCCTCCAGCGGCCTTTAGAGATGTAGGAGAAGATAGAGAAGGGAGAAAGGAACCTTATCGTCAGAGAAAGTCGTCGCAGGAGAACACACCAGCCGTCGACGCCGCCGTGTTGAAGGGAGAAAAAGAAGGTTTTGCACCTAAAATTAAGATTTTGCGCCTTAAAAAAAATTAATTAACGAGGTTTTTTCAATATCGGACGACCGATCTTATCCCATGGAAATTTTTCATCGGCCGTCTGGGTAAATTGGGAAGTACTTGCGACGGGCAGTCTAGAAGCCCAGCGCCCCAGAGTTTGCGTCCCATTTGAAAAAAAAAATCCTGCAAAATATGTCGTAATTAGGGATCTAATCGTAAATACCTTAGATGATAACCAGTCGCCCTTCCACAACAAAATATACGCAAATAGTGACGGACATTTTTAATAACCCGTCGCTATTAGTGACGGATATATAGTATCCGTCGCTAGAGTTGCGCGCCAAGTCAAACCCCTGAATTTAGCGACGAACATGGTCAAAGTCCGTCGCTAGTGTTTGGCGACGGGTCAAACCACTAAATATAGCGATGGATTGGTCAAAGTCGTCGCTACTTTGCGACGGACAAGTTAATCCGTCGCAATATTAGTTTAAAAAAACGACGGCCCCCTTCCCCGCGGCCACGCGATCCGGTTAACCCTAGGTCAATCCTCCTCGCTCGACGATTCTCCTCCGGCGAACCCTCCTCCGATCTCAGGTATGCGAGCTAAGCCACATTTCCCTTATTTTCGTCCTTGGTTTGTGCTTGTGCCGCGCCGGCGTCTTCTCCGGGCAGCCTCGGCTTGGCACGGCTTGGCACGGTGCGCGCGCGGCCAGCCGCGGCCTCGCGCGGTCAGGCGGGGCCTCCCGCGGCCCCTCGCGGGCAAGCGCGGCCGGTCGCGGCCCAGCGGGGTGGCTCGCGGCCTGCTGCGGCTGCGCGGCGCCTGCTGCGGCCGCGCGCCGCCTACTACCGCCGGCCGACGCATACTGCAGCCGGCAACCCCTGCTGCGGGCGGCGACCCTGCTGTGGTCAATTAATTAATTGATTAATTAATTGAATAATTAATCAGTTAATTATTAATTTAATTTATCATTTAATTAATTTAGTTAATAATTTCCTTTGTTAAATCATTAATTGTGAAATTAATTGATCAAATGTTTGATTAATTTTAGATTAATTGTTTGAGTAATTAGATTAGTAAGATGATTAATTGTTTGATTAATTAGATTAGTTGATTCATTAATTAGATCTTGTTTGATTAATTTTAGATTAATTGTTTGAATAATTAGATTAATTTGTTGATTAATTATTTGAATTGTTTAAATTGTCTTATCTGAATTCAGATATAATGTATCCGAACAAGGCATGGATGTATAATAGGTTAGACAATGGATTTATCCGCGAGGAATTTTTTGCTGGAGTGGAAGAATTTGTTAACTTTGCAAAGTGTCATCCTGAGTGTTTGAATGACACAGAGTTGAAGTGTCCATGTAATCAACGCAAATGTAGAAATACAGCTTTCCGTGATGAAGATACAGTGAAAACTCATATCGCCAGGTATGGGTTTGTTCTAAATTATTACAACTGGTATTGTCATGGAGAGTCGTATGTATATGAATTTGGTGGACCTTCTGTTGCATCATCATCGAACTCAATTGGACCAGAGACATCATATAACCCTGCTGATGCAATGCAATCAATTGTTTACGATGTAATGAATGCTTTTGATCAATCAAATGTAGAACAAGTACCTACTTCTGATGTTCAGAAAATGAATGACATGTTAAAGGCTAGTGAAAGAGAATTATGGGAAGATATTCCTTCTGGTCATTCTCAATTATCTGCTACTGCAAGATTATTGAATATGAAGGCAAAACATCATTTCTCAGAACGATGTTATGATGACATATGTCAACTTATGTCAGAGTTGCTTCCAACTGATAACTGCATGACTGATAGTTTCTACAATACTAAAAAACTAATCAGAGACTTAGGTTTGTCAGTTGAGAAGAAACATTGTTGTGTCAATAATTGCATGATCTTTTGGAACCAAGATAGTGAGTTGATGGAATGCAAAATCTGTAATCATCCTCGTTACAAGCATGGTGCTCGCATGGTAAATCAGAAGAAGAAGAAAAATATTCCCTACAAAGTCATGTATTACTTTCCTTTGACTGCTAGACTCCAACGTTTGTATGCATCAGCAGCAACAGCAAGTCATATGATCTGGCATCAAAACCATGGACATGATGGAGACATTATGTGTCATCCTTGTGATTCCCCTGCATGGAAACATTTAGATTTAACATTTTCTTCCTTTGCTATGGAACCACGTAATGTCAGACTTGGACTTTCTGTAGATGGATTTCAGCCATTTGGAAGTTATGGACAACAATATTCATCGTGGCATGCTATCTTAACATCATACAACTTACCACCATGGATGTGCATGAAAAATGAATTCATGTTTCTTACTGTTTTAATTCCAGGTCCTCAAAATCCAAAAGGGCACATAGATATTTTTTTGCAACCTTTGATAGCTGAGCTGAATTATTTATGGAATATAGGTTCAGAGACGTATGACATTGCTACAAAGTCAAACTTTTTAATACATGCAGCATTGTTATGGACTATTAGTGATTTTCCTGCTTACTTAATGTTATCAGGATGAAGCATAGCTGGAAAGTTAGCATGTCCACATTGTATGAGTCAGTCAGATGCATTTTCTTTACCCTGCAGTGGCAAGATTTCTTGGTTTGATAATCATCGAAAATTTTTACCTCTTGATCATCCGTTCAGAAGAAATAAGAAACATTTCAAAAGGAATGAAGTAGTTAGGAAGCTACCTCCAGTTGGGATGTCAGGCGAAGAAGTGTTAAATGAAATTGATAGTTATGGATTTCTACTAGTATATCAGGATGGATCAGATGATATCAACAAGTATATTGTTAGAGTCAACAAATGTGGTTGGAGGAAAAGAAGTATTTTTTGGGAGCTTCCATATTGGAAATATTTACTCATCCGTCATAATTTGGATGTGATGCATATTGAGAAAAATTTCTTTGATAACATCATTAATACTGTCTTAAATGTGCATGGGAAAACAAAAGATACAACAAAATCTCGTGAAGAATTAAAATAATTAGTGAGCAGGCCTGAGTTGCATCAGAATGAAACAACTGGTAAATATCCGAAGGCTTGTTATACATTGGACAAAGAAAGTAAGCAAGCATTGTGTTCTTGGTTGAAAAACATAAAATTCCCAGATGGATATGCCTCTAATATGTCTCGTTGTGTGGATACGAATAGATTTAAAATGGTTGGAATGAAGAGTCATGATTGTCATGTGTTCATGCAAAGATTAATTCCAATAGCTTTCCAAGAATTACTTCCTAATAATGTTTGGCAAGCACTTACAGAATTAAGTCTTTTTTTCAAAAATCTGACTTCTAGAGTTGTTACGGTAGCAGATATGTTACGCCTTCAAACAGAGATTCCTTTAATACTATGTAAGCTTGAGTGAATATTTCCACCAAGTTTTTTTGAATCAATGGAGCATTTGTCTATTCATTTACCTAGCGAGGCACAGACTGTCCACTTCGACGACATGGGGGCATATAAAAAATGATTTGAAAACATTCTATTACGGGGAGTTTTTGGTAAGTAGTTTAGATGTATATTTAATTTGATGTTATAACTTTTTTGATACTAACCATATTATTTTTTTTTACAGAAAAGGTACACCTGGGAGGAGGGTGCAGAGGAGCAATTCAGGAGGACGTGGAATGCCTACTACTCCAAATTGTACAGGGGCATGGTCTACAAATGGAGAAAGAAGGCTGATAGGCCTACTAAGGTCCCTGAGACTATTTGGGCAGCATGGCGAGCTGTCTGGGATGCCCAGCACTGGCAAGAGAATGTTGCGATTGCTTGAGCCAATCGCAATTCAGAGCTTGCTGGCCCCAGCACGGGATCCACGAAGCACACTGCTGGATCCCATTCCATTGTCCAGCATGCCAATGATTTGGTAAGTAGTTTTTATTTATGTTATTAAATGCATTTAGTATGTTTTTTTGGATATGTTTGAATATTATATTTTATGTTTATAGGCTGCTGAGCTAGAGAGACCTCCCACTAGTTGGGAGTTATTCACCAAGACCCACAAGAAAAAAGATGGGTCTTTTGTCGATCGTCGCTCCCTAGCAATCAATGTAAGTCGGTCGTTTATATTTTATTTGTTTTGACATTTTATATAGACTAATTAAATTTTTATTTCACAGGAAGCAATGACCACTAGAGTTGCTGAGTCACAGGCGTCTCAGCCTACTGCAGAGGGGGAGGATGCACAGCCTCTTTCCACCGACGATGTGAATCGGATTTATTTTGATGTCGTCGGTGGGAAGAGGAAGACCGCCTGCTACGGCCTGGGCTCTCAGGCAAAGGTTACATATGATCAGATGAGAGCTCCAGGGGTTAGGGGACGACCAGCATCCTCCTCCTCTACCTCTAGTGAGGTTCGTCATGTTGGGACCGGGTGCATGTTGACATGGATATGGGTTCGTAATTTAAAAATTAATTACGTGCAGCGGAAGAATTAGCATAAATAATTTCACAAATTATTTTAATCACGTATCTAGCATGCAACCTTATGATGTGTGGACAAGATCATAAATTAAAATTTTGTAGAAAGTAAACTAATTTAGTCAATACCTCGCGTAACTCGAAGTAAGGGATGAGATCCAACCGTAGCGTCCCTTGGAAGCTCCACCTCTATTCGCGTCCACGCCGAGTTCTCTTCGGGATGACTTCACAAAGCCACGAGTTTCGTGCCGACAAGAACTACTAGATTCTCCAAAGGCACGACAAGAATATCAAGAGAGAGAGAGATGGAAACTAACCACCAAGTAACGGAATCAAGATTCCGGGGAAAGGAAGGAAGGAGTCGCGACCCGCTTCTTCTTCTTCTTCGGCGCCTTCTTGGTGGAGTTGGCTCACGGCAACCCTAGGAGGAACTTCTAGGGCCGGCACCCACTTGGAGAGGGAGAGGGAGAGAAGGAGAGGAAGAGAGGCTAGGCAAGAATCCTTGATCACTTGAATTAATTTCCAAGCCTTGCCTATGCACCTTTATATAGTAGCCTCTTTAACGCCAAGTCTCCTCTTAACGGAATAAATTTTCATAAGAAATTTATCTTAATAATTTTCTTATGAATTATTCCGTTATGCCAAGTTTTATTATAACTAACTTTATAATAAAAACAAACACATCTCCCCTTTTATTATGGAATAAATTTTCACAAAAATTTATTATATAAAGTTTTCTTATCATGGAAAAATCAATTCATAATTGATTTTATAAAATAAAATAAACCAATCCAAGGTTTATTTTAATTTCCATGAAAATAAATTTCTTTATATAAATTTCTTTATATAAATTTCTTTATATAAATTTATTTATCCATAATTTTATAAAACAAATCGCGCTTGATTTATTTTATAATTTAAACCAAATAAATTGGTTTCCCTCCTTTATTGTGGCCGGCCAAACCAAAGAGGGTGGGCACCCTCTTTGGCCGGCCACACCAAGCCAAAACCATTACGAATTAAACTCATTTAATTCGTCCAATAAGCCTTCAAAAGACTTAGCCATTTTAAGCTTCCGATGCGCCTCTGATCTATTCAGATTCGACTTATTTCTCTTGATTGGAAAATCCAATTTTCAACTCGTTTTAAATCCCTCGGATTACTCGTAGTGCGTGTGACTAAATAGGCTTTCGATTTATGTTGGTCGTCTATAATCAACCAATTATAGAATGATCATGAGTGGCACCTAGTAGTACATCATGACCCCCAATTAATCGAAAGATCAACGGTTGACCTCAGAAATAATTCTGAAACCCTTCAGCAGCTCTAATGAATCGTGCCTCATTCCCTTCACCATCTTATACCCACTTGGTTCAGGACACGGTCTATGTGTGTCAGTCCCCACTAGGCTGACTACGTCACACCTAGCCCAAGTTATGTCTTTCTCGTCCAACGGATTCTAGTTACTCTCATGTTTCTGAGAGATTCATATTCGGAACATGTGATGCTCTGGCCAGAGGCTTCGAGTAACAATCCGACGATAGGCCTTGGGTATACATCTCCTCGCAAGGAGTGGTGAATCCTTTGTAGGTTGTTCAAACATCTTCGGGCACTTCGGCTTATACCCAATCATCTTGGGTCCACACCTCCTTGGAGATGCTTGCTTAAGATGTCAAAGTATAAGTCTTTATGACCAAGATGACTTGAACACCGCAAGTCAAAGGAACATCGCACTTAAGCTGCAGTAAAAACTTCATTGACATATCTATATGTAGATTACCATATGAAGTTTTACAGCTAGTCACTCCAATGAACTAGTTCCCTTAACTAGCATTCATGTTTATCTCCGGACATCCCAATGTCACCAGCCAGTGAGAATCAGCTGATTAGAGAATAACCCATGCTAGTTTCAACAGAATTGATAGTGTCCGTGTTTATCAATTCATCGACTAGGGACAATTTCAATACTTCACAATTGCACATGTAGAGATAATCACTAGTTGTGAATTCATCACAAATTCTCTCATGCTGTGAATTGTATTGCGGATATTCAGTAAATGAGTTTAAGATCTCAATCAAATACACGAACATGTATACTCAAATAGTGAATATTCATTTATTAAAGTAAATGATTACAATCATAAGGCGATTGCCTTAGGACACTTCTCTCATATCACTAACAAACTCCCACTTGGCCTAATGCCAATCGCTTCGGTATCCAATACCATAGGCTCTAACATGACCCTCAAACTTGCTTTGAGGCAAGGCCTTAGTTAAAGGATCCGCTAAATTCCTTTCAGTGGGAATTTTCTCAATTTGTATATCATTCCTACTTATAATCTCTTTGATCAGATGATAGCGACGAAGCACATGTTTGGATCATTGATGAGACCTTGGTTCCTTTGCTTGTGCAATAGCTCCATTGTTGTCGCAATAAACCGGTATTGCTTCATCAATGGTTGGAACCTCACTAAGTTTTGAGATAAACTTCTTGATCCAGACTGCTTCCATGGTAGAATCCGCTACGGTGTCTTGTTTGGAACTCTTCCAACTTATTGCGCCTCCATTCAAAGTAAATATGTATCCAGACTGAGATTTGAAGTCATCCTTATCTGTCTGGAAACTGGCATCTGTATACCCACGTATTACCATATCTCCTTCTCCATATATTAGGAGCACATCCTTAGTTCTTCTTAAGTACTTAAGGATTGTCTTGACAGCCGCCCAATGATCCATTCCTGGATCCGACTGGTATCTGCTTGTGACGCTCAGAGCATACGATACATCGGGCCTTGTACATAACATAGCATACATGATAGATCCAATCGCGGATGCATAAGGAATCTTATTCATGCAAATCCTCTCATCTTCTGTACGCAGACACATAGACTTTGAAAGGTTGATCCCATGCCTGATGGGAAGGTAACCTTTCTTGGATTCCGACATGCTAAACCTTTTTAGCACTCGGTCTATATATGTAGACTGCGAAAGACCAAGCAACTGTTTTGATCTATCTCTATAGATTCTAATCCCAATGATGTAGGTTGCTTCTCCCAGGTCTTTCATGGAGAAAGTTTTGGACAACCAAATTTTAACTGTCTGTAAGACTAATATATCGTTTCCTATAAGTAATATGTCATCGGCATATAATACTAGGAATACGACTACACTCCCACTAACCTTCTTGTACACACAAAGTTCGTCAGGATTTTGTGAGAAATCAAACTCTTTGATTGTCTCATCAAAACGGATGTTCCAGCTCCTGGATGCTTGCTTCAGTCCATATATGGATCGTCGAAGCTTACATACTTTGGTTTTATCAACCGATGTGAAACCTTCAGGTTGTATCATGTATACATCCTCAAGCAGGTTTCCATTAAGGAAAGCTGTTTTCACATCCATTTGTCATATCTCATAATCATAATGAGCTGCTATGGCCAGGAGCATCCGAATGGATTTAACCATAGCTACTGGCGAATAGGTTTCGTCATAATCAATTCCTTGTTTCTGACGATATCCTTTTGCCACTAGTCTAGCTTTAAAGGTAACAACATTACCTTCCATGTCGGTTTTCTTCTTGAAAACCCACTGCACCCTATGGGCTTAATCCCTTCAGGTGGGTTAACCAAGTCCCATACTTGATTTTCGTACATGGAATCCATTTCCGACTTCATGGCTTCAAGTCATTTGTCCCTTTCTGATCTTTTCAGAACATCTTCATAACTGATAGGTTCATCATCGCTTATGAGTAACACGTCGTTCGATTCACTTATGAGAAATCCGTATCTCTCTGGAATATTGTGTGTCCTATCAGAGCTACGAAGAGGTGGTGTTGTTTTAGGTTCAACTGATAGCTCATCATTATGAGTTATTGGTTGTGGGTCTAGACTAGGTGTCTCTGTAATGTCTATTGGAGTTTCTTGAACTTCATCAAGTTCAATGTCACTCCCACTATTTTCTTGTAAAAGAAATTTTTTTTCCAGAAATACAGCATGCCTTGAAACAAACACCTTTTGTTCCAAGGAATGATAGAATTGGTAACCCTTCGTTTCCTTAGGGTATCCAATAAATAGACATTTATCAGACTTAGCATCCAATTAGTCTGATACAGTCCGCTTCACATAAGCAGGACAACCCCATATCTTAAGGTGAGTTAAGTGAGGTTTCTTACTATTCCATGTCTCATATGGAGTAGTAGAGACTACCTTGGTCGGGACTCTGTTTAGCAAGTAAACAGCTGTCTTAAGTGCATAGCCCCAAAAGGATTTTGGAAGAGTTGCATGATTCATCATCGACCTAACCATGTCCATCAAGGTTCGGTTGCGCCTCTCAGATACACCATTATGCTGTGGTGTATTCGGCGGAGTCCATTGGGACAATATCCCATTGTCCCTAAGATAATCTTGAAACTCTTGACTTAAGCATTCACCACCCCGATCGGATCGAAGTATCTTAATACTTTTGCCAAGCTGTTTCTCTACTTCATTTCTAAACTCTTTAAATTTCTCAAAAGCTTCAGATTTGTGTTTCATCAGGAACACATACCCGAATCGTGAGTGATCATCGATAAAGGTAATGAAGTAGCTATAGCCTCCTTGTGCAAGAGTTGACATTGGTCCACATACATCAGTATGTATTAGACCAAGCAATTCCCCCACTGGATTACCTTTTCTGGAAAAGGGTAATTTGGTCATCTTGCCTTTTAAGCATGATTCGCATGTATCAAATGAACCGGGTTCAAATGATTCCAGAATTCCACATCGGTGTAATTTGGTCATGCGTTTCTTACTTACATGGCCAAGACGACAATGCCACGTGTAGGAGTCTATTCGATTATCTATTTGAGCACGTTTGTTGCTAACTTCGATATTGAAAACGTCTCCGGATAAATCTAACGTGTAGATATCATTGCACAAAGTTCCAGTCCCATAAAGAACGTCATTTAAAGTTATGTAACAACAATTGTTACTAAAAGTTAAATGATGACCCTTATCATTCAAACATAAAATAGATATAATGTTCTTTATTAATGAAGGAACAAAATAACAATTATTCAATTCTAAGATACGTCTAGTAGGGAGCTTTAGCAAATATGTTCCGATGGCAACAGCAGCAATCTTTACTCCATTTCCAACTCGCAAATTTGCTTCTCCCTTGACGAGTCTTCTTCTATTCCTTAGCCCTTGTATGTCATTACATATATGTGAGCTACACCCAGTATCAAGTACACAGGTATTTGAGGAAATAGAGTGGCATTCAATAACGAAGATACCTGAAGAGGATGGGGCATCGGATGCCTTCTTCTTCAAGGACTCAAGATAAACCTTGCAGTTTCTTCGCCAGTGACACTCCTTGCCACAGTGATGGCAAGTGCCTTTTGGTGTCTTTTCAGTCTTTTTGGCCTTTTTCTTCTTTCCTTTATTCTGTTCTTTGGCCTTCCTCTTAAAACCTTTCTTCGAGGAACCAACTAACAGTACCGTCTTCTGATCCTGCTTCACAGAAGGCTCTACAGTCTTCAGCAGGTTGAGCAACTCAGGTATGGTAGTCTCCAGCTTGTTCATCCGATAGTTCATCACAAATTGTGAATAACTTTTGGGCAAACAATGCAGAATTAAGTCAATAATTAGTTCATGATCCATTACAAAACCGAGTGTGCTCAGTCGCTCAATATACCCCAACATCTTCAACACAAACTGTGAAACAGAAGTGCCTTCCTGCATCTTAGAGGTGAAGAGGAATCTGGAGACCTCGAACATTTCGGATCTCGCCTGCTCGTCAAACAACTCATGAAGATGGAAGATGATGGTATAAGCATCCATATGCTAATGCTGCTTTTGCAGCTTAGGTACCATAGCGGCTAGCATAATGCAACTCGCAAGTTCAAAATTGGTCACATGTTTCTGATAGGCCACTAACTGGTCTGGAGTTGCATTTTCTGGAGAACGGTTGGGAAGTTGATCTTCAAGGACATAAGCAAGCTTCTCTGCCTTGAGGACTATCCTCGATTTCGAAGCCAATCCATGAAGTTTAGCCCAGTCAGTTTATTGGTGTCCAAAATGGAACGCAAATTTAGAGAAGACATGATCGAGTGATTATCCTAGAAATACAAATTGAGCTTATGTGAGAAGAATGATAAAGAATGCATCAACATACATTAATTAAATCCTATTTATTTTTCGAATTGAATAACCCTTTTTATCAATTCGGGAGATCGTAGGAGCATCTCCAAATAGGTTGATATCCAACCATAGATGAGAACAACCATGGTTGTGGCCATCAAGTTATTCTTAGCTATGAAGGTAGGTATTTATATCGATTACATATCACATATATGTAACTATCACTTTATGCTATTAACTAATTGAATGTTTGCATAAATCATTGGGTTGTTAACTCATTAACAAATATGCATCATTATACATAGCACCCAACTGCACCTCTCTTTACATCGACCTTGGCTGTGGCACAACAAATCGATGCTCCAAGCTTAAGGCTGACCCATTAATCAAGAAATAGTTTTAATATGGTTGGAGTTCATTCAACCGTTTAGTCAGGCTTGGATGTGTCCAACAACCAAAACTAAGGATTGACCTCTGACTCCAACTATATTATTCATAAACTAATTCCATGGTTTGAACATGTTGAGGTTCAAGCCGGGCATGGATGTGTCCATCAACCCAAACGAGAAACAAAACTCCGGTTCTAACCATATTAATGGAATATGTTAGCCTTAATATTTTGTAAGGGGTTTTGGGTCTCATCCTTTCTTTTCAAAGCACATTCATGACATATAATTATGTCATGACTAACGATTTCCTTAATAAAGTATGTATGTGACTTAATTTATCAAGTCTCATTAATTGGACTAGGAACCGGATTTCCTAATCCCGATTTCATACTTTATTCAAGGAATTGTTTTGGGAAATAATTTCCTAAATTGTCATAATCAATTTCGGAAATAATATGTTTAAGACTTTGATTTCTCTAAATCAAATCTTATTAACTTAAGAGACAATTCCCTTAATTCAACCACATATTATTTTCATGAAAATCTCATTTAAGAAAACTCTATAGGAAACCATTTTTCTAATTAATTTTGGAGACAACAATATGTAAGAGCATCACCTCTTAAATCAAATAAGAAAATTATCCTAAATTTCCAAGATTTGATCACATATATTATTTATGGATTAATTAATTACAACAAATTATTTTCTAAGGGTGGCTCCCCGAGGCTCAGATACCCAAAGAAAAGAAATTTATCATAAATCCAATTTGGTCCGCTCCCCGAGGCGTAACCAAATTAAACATGACAATTTTAATCAAAATGGGAAATTAAATTACAACAACTAACTTTAAATTGGACGGCTCCCCGAGGCTTAATCCAAAATAAAGAATTTTGTTAATAATTTAAAACCAATTCGAATTTAATTGTCAATTAATGATCCATAAATTTGTCTAGACTTTCTTGAAAGAAAGTGCCCAAAATTACAAGATTTCATAATAGGTTTTCAGAATAATTGTAAGTTTCTGGTACAAAGAAAACTTACATATTTCCAAAATTGGAAAATTTCCAAAATAGGAAATTTCTAAAATTTGAAAGTTTCCAAAGATGGGAAGTTTTCACAATTATTATAAAATTTCAGAAACTAGGATATTTCAAAAGTTTGCGAAATTTCATGAGGATTTCCAAACTTTGAAATTCCTAAATCTAAAATTTATCATAATTGGAAAGTTTCCATAATTGGAAAATTTTCCAAAATTAAGATCATGACAAAGTTTTCGCAAAACAATTATATGATTATGTCGAACACTAACCGGCTCTGATACCACTGTTGGGACCGGGTGCATGTTGACATGGATACGGGTTCGTAATTTAAAAATTAATTACGTGCAGCGGAAGAATTAGCATAAATAATTTCACAAATTATTTTAACAACGTATCTAGCATGCAACCTTATGATGTGTGGACAAGATCATAAATTAAAATTTGCAGAAAGTAAACTAATTTACTCAATACCTCGCGTAACTCGAAGTAAGGGATGAGATCCAACCGTAGCGTCCTTTGGAAGCTTCGCCTCTATTCGCGTCCACGCCGAGTTCTCTTCGGGATGACTTCGCAAAGCCACGAGTTTCGTGCCGACAAGAACTACTAGATTCTCCAAAGACACGACAAGAATATCAAGAGAGAGAGATGGAAACTAACCACCAAGTAACGGAATCAAGATTTCGGGAAAGGAAGGAAGGAGTCGCGACCCGCTTCTTCTTCTTCTTCGGCGCCTTCTTGGTGGAGTTGGCTCACGGCAACCCTAGGAGGAACTTCTAGGGTCGGCGCCCACTTGGAGAGGGAGAGGGAGAGAAGGAGAGGAAGAGAGGCTAGGCAAGAATCCTTGATCACTTGAATTAATTTCCAAGCCTTGCCTATGCACCTTTATATAGTAGCCTCTTATCGCCAAGTCTCCTCCTAACGGAATAAATTTTCATAAGAAATTTATCTTAATAATTTTTTATGAATTATTCCGTTATGCCAAGTTTTATTATAACTAACTTTATAATAAAAACAAACACATCTCCCCTTTTATTATGGAATAAATTTTCACAAAAATTTATTATATAAATTTTTCTTATCATGGAAAAATCAATTCATAATTGATTTTATAAAATAAAATAAACCAATCCAAGATTTATTTAATTTCCATGAAAATAATTTCTTTATATAAATTTCTTTATATAAATTTATTTATCCATAATTTTATAAAACAAATCGCGCTTGATTTATTTTATAATTTAAACCAAATAAATTGGTTTTCCTCCTTTATTGTGGCCGGCCAAACCCGGTCACACCAAGCCAAAACCATTACGAATTAAACTCATTTAATTCATCCAATAAGCCTTCAAAAGACTTAGCCATTTTAAGCTTCCGATGCGTCTCTGAATTCAGATTCGACTTATCTCTCTTGATCGGAAAATCTAATTTTCAACTCATTTTAAATCCTCGGA